>BMAU01017531.1:0-260094 GCA_019973935.1 Trichonephila clavipes | reverse complement strand
CTTCTCTGTTACTTGGAGTAGAGCAGTCCACACTGACGCCACACCCCGCCAGGAATGTCCGACTAAAGGACACACAGGAAATGACGCAGACGGACGTTGGAGACACTGAGTTCTATGTAGACGTAGGAGAAAGACGTTCTCCTTTGGTGTTTAATATATTTTAAATATTTCATCCTTCATTTTGTTAAATAAAGCATTTATCATCCTTAAGTTGTAGTCATTTTACCATACATATATATATATATATATATATATATATATATTTAAAAAGGATTATTTCTATTATTTCATTACTAAAATAATTATTTGTTAATTAAAAAGTATATCCTCTATTATTTTGGATAAAAATACATTTTAGAGACATTTTTAAGCTAATTATATGTAACGATTGATTGATTAATGAAAATCTGAAATCTATTTTATTATTTTTAGATTATTAGAAACTAATTTTATTAAAGAATGATGAAAGTTTTTTTGTTTTGCTCTTATCATCATAATCATTTTCTTTTTATTGCTTTACATTAATAATTTAACTAACGCAATATTGTTTTTTTAAGTCATAGAGAGGGAAAAGAAACCTGTTTTGAATCGAAAATAAGTGGAGTGAATTTCGAAAAAAAAATTTAAGGACACAATTATAGAAATTACTTTTACATTGTGTGCGCGTACAAACACACACACAGAAATGCTGGCGTTATGAGTAAAATAGAAAAACCATGCAACACCGGGCCATGCAGCTAGTTTTTGAATATTTATCTCAACTTGTCATCATGCTTCATTGTTTGTTATTTGAATTTTTATAAGAACATGTATCATCTGAAATGTGTGGAACCTTTTTTCTTTTGATGAAGGCTGTCTTAAGTTATTTATAGTCTCCATAATATAATACAAAATTTTATTTGAACTAGGCAATCTTCTTTAAATTATCTTTGTTCTTAAAACTGCATTGGAGGCTATCTGGTACTTTTCCGTTTCGCCGGCTCAGACGATAAAGTCACCAAAAATGACACAACCGACGCCAAACGGAATATTCCCGTTTGTAACCTTTTACCACCACATTTGCAAACAAGGCTTGGTCTTTTCTTATGGGTAATGTCTTGGTACGTACTTATTACCACAGCCTATTGGCGACATTATATGGAACGAAGCACATAATCGTCAATTCAGCGCAAACGACACACGTGAAATTAGGGCTGCCAACTTGGCGATCTGTTTTGAACGTTGGTATTGTTGCGATAATACGTTAGTATACCAATGTCTTTTTCATCTAACATAAAATTTATATAAAAACCTATGAGAATTATTATTTATAACATATTTTTATGTTTATAATGAGTGTTATCGCCGATAAAGCCTGCTTGGTGAGATTTGGACGAAATGAAAAAGTACTGGCTATTTTAATGAAGTATATTTTTAAAACATACCTTGTTTTGAAATATTTTTGTATTATGCGTGGCACTTTCAGTTTTGATGAAAAGACACTAAAACATCCATGCACTATTTAAAAAAATGACATTTTACAGTGCCGGTTTATCCATTGGGCGTCCAGGGGAACGGATAAGCTAGACAAACGTAATAAATTTTGATCCGCCAGTGCGAAGGGGGCCCGAAGATTTTCTGCGTCCAGGATCTGAAATGAGCTTACATCGGCACTGACATTTTAAATAATTTCGTAATTCCTATTGCGAGTTTAGAAACATGCATGGCTGATTAGAGCTGAAAACAATGAATGATAGAAAATTAATTAGTTTTATTTTAATTCATTCTTTTCATTACAAAGGCCACTTTTTTTGCGTTTTGTCATTAGATTTGTCTAAGCATTCTCGAATTGAGTAAATTCAGTTTTTTAAAAGTTCGAGTTAAATGTTTTTTTTTTAAATATTTACCCTGAAAGTGTTAAATATCTTAAATATTTGTTGAGGATTTTAAAAAATTCAACTTCCTATTTTTTTTAATGATTCTTACACCAATAAACACAATTATTTTGCATTTCAAAAAATTAAAAAAAAATTTAAAATTGTTTTAAATATAGTCTTAATATTCATGGCATTATCCGGTTCTCTTGTAATATCAATTATTCGAATCCATAAATGGACAGAGAAAGAGTGTTTAATGATGCCGCACTTTAAATAAATTTCAATGAAGGAACTTCATATCCCCTCTAAATAACCATCTCACTAAGAATTATGTTTGACTTCGGTTTAATGGGGTGTGATGTGTGTGTGATTTATAAATCCTATTAAAATTAAAATCTTTCTTCTCAATGAATTCCTTTTTTTTTAAATTAAAATAACTATTGCTAATTTAGTTAGTAATCTCTAACATAGATGGCAGTACGAATCAGACCCCGCTTCTGTGTCGTGGCTATCTACTCAACATGTGACCTCCAGAGATATTTATTATTCAATCTTTCATGAATCAGTGAAAGTTCATTTTCATCAGCTCTGATACTTTCACGTATTTAAAGTTAGTTTTAAATTAATTTTACGGCACCAAGAAACAAACTAAGCCGTCATTTATTCCAGTATGAGGTTAAACACTGGAAACTTGTTAATACAACTGAAACTTTCTCTTGAAGATTTCGTTTTTTCCTTCTAGTGTTTTATTTAGAAGTGTTGATATATTTTTCTACGTGAAGACATTAAAATTGCGCTTTAATAGAGAGGTCTTTCCCTTTACAAGAGATTTTTTTTTGTTTATTTTCTTTGCTGTTGGGAATAAAATGTGACACAGGACTCAGCAATATCTGGATCCTCCGTAAATTGTCTGTCTGCTATTTTGGACAATAGACTGTACTAGGAGGCTTTTCATATTTATTAAGAACTGACATGAAATTGGATAACTTTTCGCTATCCTTTTTGTAATTTATGTTCGAAACAAAATTTGTAAAAGACTGTTGTTTGTTATTGCCTTGTCTTTTCAGAAGGGAAGGAAGAAAAGTTGCCAGAGCCTGAGACAGGTTGGACATCTAGATGTACGCCTGTCATTGACCGTAGCTTTGAGTACCAAACAGATGACAGACTGTTGTTTAAATGTATCTTTAAATTTGATTAAAAATTTCTAGTAAAGATTCTCCAGGCTGGAACATCCTCACTATTTCCAGCAGGGGTGGCTCTAAGGCCGGAAAAACTGGATCCCTGCCCGGGTCGGCATTTGGATCAAATTTGGAAAATATTTTTTTATGTTACAAAAAATGCAGTGGCGTAACGTACACCCCCGCACTGCGAAGGGGGGGGGCAAGGCTTCTAGGGGCCTAAAGCTAGACTGACGCCATTAACGTAGAATTTCACAAAATTAGCTTTACATTTTTTTTAATCCAATTTTTAAGCGATTTTTAAATCGGCGATCTAACATCATTCAAAATCAAAACTTTGATTGCTTATTAGATATCTTAGATCCAATAACCAAATAAAAAAAACATTTTAATTTGCTGTAATCCCCACGACGAAAGAGATACTTTTTTTAGTATACTTTATGTTAGCGGTAGGGAGAAAAAGACATGTTGCAAAGTAACTTATTGGCGTCTTTAGCTCCCCCCCACATGTATTTCATTTTCATTTAGCGAACTCGTAAATAATGTACATCTGTTATGCTTTTTTCATTTTATTTTAGAAATGCCAGGCCATTGACCATCAGGTCATTAGGCAACGGGCTCTCCAATACCTTTTTACAATGCAGTTAAGATCATTCAGTGCAGAGCACTCGTCCAAATGAGCGGCAGTCATGTCTTGTCCAGTGTCACACAAAACGCAGATAGGTGAAGTCACTAAATTAAAACGAAACAGATGAGCACAAAAGCAGTCATGTCCGGTTAAAAGTCTAAATTTAGCCACAGCAGCAGCACGAGGAGAACTTGGAATACCGTGGGATTTCTTACATAGTGTACTCCAAGGATTATCACGAGCAACACGAGAAGCTGTAAGGCGAAATGATTCCCTAAAAATCCTTTTAATTTCCAGTTTGGCAGAATGAAATGTCAGGTCTCTGCGAAAGTTCTGAAGGATACCCGTTCCCTTTTTTGCCCCAAAGTCTGCCCTCTCATTTCCCCAAAGACCACAGTGGGATGGTACCCATTGAAAGACGATCTTTCCCAGGAGTTCTCTACAGTTCTGCACACGTAAACAATTATTCTCATTATAGTTGGACAAAGCCTGAAGGGCAGAAGTAGAATCTGAAAGAATTACAGCTCTTTCAATGGGGGGAAGACGAACAGCAAGTTGCTGAAGGGCTATATGTATAGCTTCAACCTCACCATCAAAGTGAGTTGTCGAAGGGCCGGCGTGTAAATAGAAGGAGAAGAGGTAACTAAAAACACCAATGCCAGCGCCTTGGGCAAAGTCCAAGAGTGAGCCATCTGTGTAAATGTGAAGCCACTCCTCCGGTGGGAAGCGGGTATTGATAGTTTCCAAAGCTATAGCGTGAAGAGCAGTTGGACTTAGATCACGTTTTCTCACATTCAGAACAAGGTCCAATCTGATGTCGAGTATTGCGTAGTCGAGTGGGTTAGCAAAAGACAGTAATTCAAAGGGCACATCATTAATGACTTTATATTGAATGTTCTCACGAACACATTGAATAAAGCCCTTTTGAGTCTTAAGATTACGTCCTCCATCGGAATCATAGTCCCGCCAGAAGGAATTATTTGGGAGTCTAATAAGTCTATTGAAGAGAATAGCAGCATTCTTCTCAATTATATTAGTGAATGGCTGAAGGTCGCAAAGTAACTGCATGGCAAGTACTGGAGTAGTTTTAACTCCGCCAGTGATCATGCGAAGGGCTTGGTTATGGAAAGTGTCAAGAAGTTTTCTAACGTCCTCTGAGGCAGAGATCAGCACCTCATTGCAATAATTTAGAACTGGTTGAATATATGTCTTGTAAGTTGTATATAAGGTATCCCTATTGCATCTCCATTTAAATCCGGTCAATCTTTTAAGAATGGAGAGTCGCTTTCTTGCCTTAGAAACAACAAGCTCAGCATGTTTAGTCCATTTCAATTTGTTATCAAGAGCGCAACCCAAATAAATTGAAACATCACTCTGTTGAACAGGCATACCGTTATAAACCAATTGGGAACTGAATGGTTGTCTGTTTAAAGTGAAGAACTGACAAGTAGTCTTCTTTAGGTTTACAGTCATATTATTTTCAATACACCAAAGGTGTAATCCTTCAAGGGTCAGATTTAGGATGGTATTTAGTTTGGACTGATCCCTCTTTGGTGTGCTGCACCAGATGGCAAGGTCATCCGCAAATAGAGCCGTATTGGTTAGTCCATCAGATGCCAAGAGATCAGGGAGATCATTAATAAAGATGTTGAATAAGATAGGACTAATCACAGTGCCTTGGGGCAGGCCAGTTTCACTTTGTTTAAAACTGGAAATAGCATTTCCAAAACGAACGGCCGAGAAACGCTGAGAAATGAAGTTCCTTATCAACATAAGCATATTATTGCACACACCCAGGGTCATGAAAAATAGTATTGCGATACTTGAAAACGCATTGAGAGCATTTTAAATCAGTGTTTCTCAAAATGTGGAGCGCGCCCCCCTGGGGCGCGAGCATATCGAAAATTTCAAGATTTTTAAAAAAAAAAAAATAACTGGAAAGAGAAGTAAAACAAAATACTTCCATAATAAAAAAATACACAACAACACTGATATAATTTATGTTTACCATCTGGCGTTTTTTCATCATCAAATAGCTATCTTTGATCCCAAAACCAAATTAAAGAAAAAAACATTTAGTTTAATTTGCTATATTTCCTCAATGAGAGATTTTTTATTACGTTTTAACATAAAATATTACTCGTTAAAAGAAAAATGAGACGTAGACCATGAGAAAAATTCTAAGAAGATAAACAATTCATCACTGTAATTATTATTGAAATACTGTGCATTAGTTGTAGAAAAAAAAAAGGAAGACATGATTCACTTTTCAGCCAGGCTGCATAATACATTTGTTAATCATTTGATTGACCTTCAAACTTACTGGTATGGTTTTAGATCATCCGTATTTTTTTCTGAATACACTTTTAAACCGGGAGCGGAGGCGCGGGACATCTGTGATCTCTATTGAAGAAAGTTGAAACTGATCAAGCAAAAGAAAAACATATTATTCATGTTCATATTATTATTCATCATACAAAAATACATATTATTCATGATTGAGAAACGCCATGAACATGAAACGAAAGGAAAATTTTCAAATGCTTCCTAAAAAGAACTCCATCAACCTAAAATATGAAGCCATAAGTGTACCACAAGGTTCAGTTAACCTTGTCAAAAGACACAAGAAAAAAAGTTCAACTCTCGATTTGTTGATTACCAAAGGTGTCACGAGTTCGGGCCCAGAACCACTAAAGACCCGCCATGTGGGGGAGATGCACGTTAAATCTGTCAAGAGTTCAAACGTCCTCTTGAAGGAGTGATGTGGTAGTTAAAAGAGGCCAGCTCAAGTATCGTCCTCGTCACTTAACCGTGGTTAAAAATTACGAGGTCCGTCTCCAAAAGCCCTCGTGTAGCTGAACAGTGCGACGTTAATATTCACTCACTCGATCATGAAAGCTCATTAAAATTACAATAAATTGGAACAAAATATGACAGCTTTGCCAGCAAATAGCATTTCTGTAATATTAACCCTTTGAGTGGATGACCCGCTAATTGAATTTCACTTCGAAAGCGGTCTACTTTTTCAAAGCTAGCGAAGCCGAAAATGTTTCGATAAATTTCGCGAACTGCTTCAAAAACGCACGGCAGTTTAATGCCTTCCCCTGTTAAAACTGCAGGAGATCCTGAAATGGTTTTGCAGGGGATGATTTTATTGCTTTTCGGTCTCTGTGTTCTTCGAAACGGGAGGTTTCTCATTCACAGCTGTGGTCTAGGGCTAGGATTGTGAAATGGACATTTTCTCCACTTCACGGCCAACAGAAACTTCACCCAATTTATTGCAAATATATATTTCATATATTTGGAAAACTTGCTCAATTTCTGATCTAAAAACCAATTAGGTTTTAAGAAATTTTAATTTTCTGAGTTTTGATTTTAAATTCGGTTTCATTTTAAAGCATTTTTGCATTTCTAGATTGAATTAATTAAAAATATTTTTAACACAATCCAATATTTCGTGTGAAATGGCTATTAACTACAATTTTAATTTCTAAAATCATTTCTGTTTGCTCATATTTTTAAGTTTTTGAGTTTTCTCACATTTACTTAATTAAGATTCATTTAAAGACCAATATATTTTTTGACACATAGTTTATATAATTTAAAAGCTCTATACTTTGTCTTCATTAATTTTTTCCTTTTGAAAAATGCCATGACCAAAATGTACGCAGGGTACTGTGAGAAATAATACTTGAAAGGGATGGAATATGACTGAAAATGGTAAATCTAAAATGCAGCTTTTTCAGGTAATATTACAATTAGACTACAGAATACAAATGTTGCAGAATGAACTAAATATTTCCCTGATGTACCACAAACTACATTATAATAAATCTATTGTAGTACTACACTGCAGTATTTTAAAGTCATGCAACAAAAACTTAAACTTGCTTAACTGCCACGATGGGGAACTGAGAAAAAAAATAGATATTGTTTACAAACTTGGTGATTTCTGGATTACGTTTGTATAACTACTAATTTCTATATAAATATTTTGCATTTAAAACTCTTGTGAATATATAAGGTTCTGATAAAAGTGAATAATTTATCAAATTAACAGTTGTTATCAATGTTATGTCTTAGAATATTTTGAATTAAAAAAGATATTTCAGTCATATTTATTTCAAGTAGAATTTTCATGTAGAGCATAAGTTGGATAGTAACAGATTAAAAAATTAAAGCTTTACAAGCATTGGAATTTTTTTATGCCTTTACAAATTTTAAATATGTTTTTCTCAGATTTTTAATTTTGAAGATGAGAGTGTTTTCTAATCCCTAAGGCGTTTTCCCTGTTCAAGATAGTCTTGAAATATCTTGTAAATGTTCCCTTACATATGTTCTATAAAAGTTCATATGGATTTAGGTCTGAGAACTCTAGTTATTTTTTAAAAATATCTTATTGTTAATATTTAAAAAAATTGGGTTTTTTCCAGGTTTAGCCATAAAAATAATTATTAAAATTCAACAAAGAGATATATTTTAAATTTTATACTTTTTGTTTCCAATAATCTAAGAAATATTAATCACTTACAATAATTAAATATTTTTAATAATTTAACATTTTAGAAAAGTTTTAAAAATTTCAAAACTGTTCAATGCTTTAAAATTGTGAAGTAATGGCTTGTCAAACTAACCTATTATTTTCAGAATCAATATAATAGTATAATTTGAATATAAAACAAAAATTAATTTTACTGTGATAAAACTGTTTACGACTTCTACTCATACTGTAAAAAAATTAAAGATAAATATATAACATAGTGGCAGTCAAAAACACATTCATAATATGTTAAAATCCTGTCCCGATACAAATTTCAATGCATTTTCCAAACTGTAGCTAAAACCAATTATATGTTTATTAGGTCAGAAATTATTTATATTTAGATATATTTTTCCTTATTAAGTACATAATGAATAATGGCAAGATAATTTGTAAAATCCTGAAAGATTTTAATGAAGAAAAAAACCAGACATAATTTTAGATAGTTAGAAATTTAATTATGTAATACACAAATATGCATGTTTTAAAAAGAAATAAGTTGGCTAAGAAAATGAAATTTACTAAAAATTTCCTGAATAAAAAGTAAATCAGATTTCATCCTCAAATACATATAATTGTAAGAAAAGGTTTTATTCAATTTACAATTAATTACAAAAAAAAACTTTTATAAAAAATAATTTTAACAGGTATAAATAGCAAAAAATATCAAAGAAGTATGAGAAAGACACATACATGTCGTTTACAGAAATGTCACAGTGTGATATTTTTCGAAACACGGCACTACGTATAATTTTGAACCGCGGTTAAGTGACGAGGACGATACTTGAGCTAAAAACTCCCCTTCAAACTTCCACATCACACCAACGTGAGGACTTTTGACCTCGACGTGTTTAACGTGCATCAGCTTCTCTTCAACGCTAAACTTTTGTGGTACCAGGGCTCGAACACTGGACACGAGTTCATAACCATGACCATCAGGCTACCGTGGCCGCAAAAAGAAAATAGCAAGTTTGAAAAAGAAATGTAATGAAGTATATTTGAAGAAATAACTTCAAAACTTAACGAAAAACAAAATATCAAAATTTATTTTAGGAATAATAGTGAATATAACTTCGTACATCCAAAACCACTTTACGCAGTGTATTTTGAATGTGAACGTTTCCCCTTTTAGAGAAACTTACTATAATTATGTCAAATTCCTTTCATTTTGCTCTAAAGGATCCCCGAAACAATGTAATTTTTTTTGATACACAAAATTACTTATGGTTGAATCTAATACAATTCCCTACAAAATGAATGAAAAACCCTTTTTTATTATATAAATTGTGTTTGAATAGGAGATGGTTAGTTAATAAGAACATTTAAAACGTGTCGACAATCTATGGACCTGTGGCACGTGGTACAATTCTTAGTGGCACTCAGCACTACTCTAGAAATTTGTCAATTCTTGAGTGGATGGAAGTTGATAATAGACCTTATTTGACAAACATCTTCTGAGTTATGGACATTTATGGAACTACAAAATAATCTGAAAGATAATTCTAAGGATAAATTTACAGCTATTTTGTAAATAATTGAGTGTTTATTGCTAGGGGATTTAATTGTTGAAAAAGAAAATTGCATGTACTCTGCTTTCCACTTATGATTCGGCATATCAAAGTAAAAATCTTTCCTAATATGAAAAATATTTCGACTCCGCAAAGAAATTGTTTAACAACTGAATGCTCAGAATCGTGTCACGCATTATACCCATGGTTTTGCGATATGAAGAAAGAGTGGTGAAAGAGTTAATTCGCATTACAATTTTTATTTAACTGTAATGAAGGGAATAATTTATATTTCACTTTGTCTATTTCTTATTTAAATAAATATGTTGAAACATACATTTTTAATTTTTTTTTTTATCTTTGTTGAAGAAATAGTAACATTTTATATTGTTTATTTTTATGTTAAAAAATGTATTTTATTGATCCATAATTAATATAAAATAAAACTGTAAATCTAAATTATTTACCTCTATTCTTTAAATCTGCAAATATTACCGTAAGAATCGAAGGATTTCAAAAATTTCCTACTATGTGGCACGCTGAATGATACTGACAGATTAGCTACACAGTTGCCGCCCCCTGATTTAAAATGTTGGGTAAGATAACCATTATATTTTTAAAATTTTATAAATATACAAAAGGAGAGTATTTTGTCAATACATGTTTTAAAAGGAGTAAAGTTTACGAGAACGAAATATAAACTTGCGTTAAAATTATTGGTACTCTATCAACCGTACTTCTTTTATATATATATATATATATATATATATATATATATATATATATATATATATATAAATTGCGTCGATAGAGTACCGTAGTTACTGCCAACTCGTGACAATGAATTGGAAATTAAGTTCACAAATTCATTGTTATTAAAATATATAAAATTTTACATGACTTATTTTTGTATTTGTTATTTTTATATTCCTTACTGAGAAAGCAACAAATGGGAGTTCATTACCTGCCAAAACTGCAGAGGCCTGGTTGTTTACTCCACAAGCTCCTACCTTATGCTTACTCTGCCCTACTAAGTAAAAATGCCGTCTTCTGCTCGTCAAGATCATGGAATTGCAGATATTGTTTTTCCATATATTTTAAATATTAGTTTTCTAACTTCTACATCAGCCTTTTAATAGTCTACACTCCTGCAAAGAAGTCTGAATTCAAAACTATAAAACATATTATTCCCAACAATGTCAATTATACCTTTATTTTTTATAATCTATGAATGCGTTAAACTATTAATTTGTTATCGCGACTATTTAATATTAAATGCGAAAAAAAACCCGAATAAGTTTCAAACTGAAACTTAAATTGAATTTTTCAAAAATTGTCATCGATATTCTCATGACTTTTACATATTGTCATTTTAGCATATCACACATCTATCTTCTATGCAAAAATCTATTATAAGTCCATCAAATGTTTCAGTATATTTTTACTCATAACATGCAGTTTTCAACCACGTTGTGAGGCCGCGGTAGCCTAATGGTCAAAGTAACGGACTCGTAGCTGACGTGTCATGAGTTCGACCCCAGCACCACTGAAGATCCGCCATGTAAGGGAGCGATGCTCAAGCGTCATCCTCGTCACTTGACCATGGTTTAAAATTACGAGGTTCGTCGCCAAGTGAGTGAATATTAACGTCGCACTGTTCAGCTACACGAAAGGCTTTCAGTGATGGACCTCGTAATTTTGAAGCATGGTCAAATGACGAGGGCGACACCTGAGCTGGCACCCCGCTCTCCTAACTACCACACCACACCAACGAGAGGAAATTTCAGCTCTCGATAGATTTTAACGCATCGCTGCCCTACACAGCGGGTCTTTTGTGGCACTGGGCTCGAACTCGAGACATGCCAACCATGATTCGATACCTTGACCACCTGGTACCCCGGCCACAGGTCCGTCGCCAAAAGCCCTCAAGTAGTTGAGTAGAGAGAGAGAGAGTGCGACTTTTAATATCCCTCACTTAATTAAATTATATGAAATTTAAGGAATACTTGAAAAATATTAGAAGTCGAATATATATATATATATATATATTAAAATTAATCTAATGATAATTTTAAATATCCAAAGAATTATTAGTATTTATGGTAAATATATGTTTTTCAACTGAGTATGTGAGACACGCATAAATATCTTTTTCGAAATTCCAATGCCGAATTTCAGTGGAGCTAATACAAAATTCCCTAGTTTTGCAAGGTTAAGATTATAAAAATGTCCAAATTTTAATAACCTTTTCTTCAGTCAACCACTAATGGAACATGAATGATGAGAAATTATGCATAAATATATATTTTTTTAACTTGAATTTAAAAAGGAGATTTATATTTATTTATATGCGCAAATGTGTTAACTGTAAATTTGTCCAGATGCTTTTAAATACTCTTTATTTGAAGATTCAAGTTAAAAATATAAACTTGAAGTTAAAGTTCTCTTTGAATGAAATTAATGTTCAGACATTCAAAATTCAAATATAATTTTGTTATCTGAACAATACAAAACAAGGGATTCTATGTAAGATGCCCTGAATATCTGGTTTTAAAATTATGAAAAACTAAAAGATTTAAATAGGGGTTTTTTAGCAATACATATAAATTTTTTGCGAATAATGTAATACAGAAGCTTAAAAATTATTCATGTTTAGAAGTGTCCGAAATTTTAAATTTTGAACCTTTTTTTTATTTTTGACACATCACAAAATAATCATTTTTTAAAAAATCCCTGAAAGTATTGATTAAAAATAAGAAAAATGAAACAGTAAATTATCCTCAATGTTTTAATATATAATTTGAATTAAAATACTACAGATATTTTTAAAAACTTAAATATACATTATAAAAACTTAATTCCATTTGAGAATTTTAAAAGAAAAAAAAAAAATGAGAATTCTCAACTCAAGCTGACTTGTGATTACTTCCCTACACTTTAGGGTTTAAAGAAATTCTTCAAAAAGAGTTTTTACGATTGCTACAGGAACCGGTCTCCCCGTGAGCCATAAAACTTCCCCCTCAATGCCCATTGTGTCTCCCCGACCGTCTCTAATTATCTTTCAAGATCGTAAACCTTTAAAGGGGGAAAAGAATTCGGAAAAACTCGGACTTTAACGTTTTTGAACACATTACTTGAAGGGGAAAAATCTGTTTGGTTCATTTTTGGTGAGTCCCCGGCCTTACGAAAATTCAGTGTGGTCCGTTTTCGAAGCCTCTCTAGTAGAGCGGAAAAATCCGTGCTGTTCGGTTGAGGGTTAATGAAAAGTGTCTCTGAATTGCGTCCTTTATTAAGGTCTTGTTAGTTCAGTTTTATTGGATTTTTCTCAAATCATCAAAGAAAAAATTGAATAGTCCTTGAAAGCCGGTAAGTATACTTTCTCTTAATTAAATTATTCACTGGAATTCCGATTTGTATCGTGTACAGTAAAAATAATTATAAACAAATGATTGGGGTGACTGAGTCCCCCTGCACTACCGTTAGCGTTAGTATCGAGTGCGCGTCTGCTCCTGGGTTAAAACATTTTTTGAAGTCTCGCTTTAAATATTAAAAATTAACACAATTATTCTTCATCGGAATTTTATATTCTTTTTCATAAATTAACATTAATTCTAAATGCTAATTCTGTGACGTTTAAAATTACAGTTCTTTTAAACAGTTATTTACAATTATAGTATTTATCTAAAAAAATCATTTTACATTTTTGTATACAATGTTGTGCACGCAGTTTTACTCTCGTTACAGTTCAGCTATTATATCAATAATAATGTTTTATTTTTTAAAAAAATGAACTCGTGCGAAGAGCTGGTGATCCACAACCAGTATATGTTTAATGTATCAGTACTGAAGAAGGTATTTTATAAATAATTTCTTAATACTAAATTAAGAACAAGTTTGATAATTATTAGGGACTTTCATGGGCTTGTCTTGTAGAGCAAAGTTTTTCAAAGGAAGGTTTAATATCAGAAATTGACACTCTGAGTTATTTTTCTATATTTAGCTGAGATCTATATTTTGTCTTCAAAGCAGCCACCGCGAAATCCGGTTTAACAAAGGTAGGATGTTGAAATGGTAATAGTATACGAAGTGCTTTTGTTTTCAGTACAGAGAATCATCATCCACCTCTACCCAAAATTCAAAGAGCGATTTATTACAAAATTGCCTTTTAAGTTTTCACTGGATGTGAAATGTATGAAGATTTCTTCTTCGGAAGTTGAGAACCCTTCTGGGTATCTTGAAATAGATCTCCAAAATTTAAGTATTTTTGAGAATATTTCCTTGATTTAATTTTCGGAACCACATGCTCGTCTGTGTACTTGTTGATCCTTTATTATCGTCGAATGTTTACTTACGACTTAAAAATGTATGTATGATTTTTTTAATCTACTGCCGTAAACACTTAATTACCGTGAATTACAATTAACGTGTAAATTTAAAAAAATGTACATTCACACACACACGCTAGATTCGGTAGCTATAGAAGTATCGAGTCGACCAAAACTGACTGGAGTTGTACGAGGTTTTACATGTTTTGCGCAGACGTCCGATAGGTTGCCCAGACTAACGCAAACGTACCCTAAATGTGATGGATATGATAGAGAGCAACATAGACTAGACTATTTTTCTAATGACATTTGTACTTTCAGAAACGAATGCTGAAGGAGAAATAAATCTTTAATTAAATATATCATTTTGCGATCTGTTCCAATTTAAAAAATTAGAGAAAGAAAAAAATAACATAATAATAAGTAAGTAATATATATTTTAAGTAATTTTCTTAAAATATATATTACTAAAAGCTACATATACAAAATTTAACACACTTATCGTATTAATTTGTATGGTTTATAATTAAGATAGTTTTTGTAACTTTAGCGTCTCTTTCTCAAAGTGCATTTTTATTGCAGGAAATACATTATTGTTGAACAGGGGGGATGGTTATGATTGAAAATTGGGTCGCCAGTATTGAAAGTTTGAGAAACACTATTTTAAATGATTATATGGTCTAGATTTATGATTTAGAAACCCATATGCCCACAGAAATTTCCGTAGATTTATGAGTATTCAATCAAATAAAGCATAGTGAGAAATGTTTCACAAAATTGTTTTTAGAACATTTATATTTTTATATTCAATGCACTTCAATATAGGGATTGTTCCTTCGCTGCTAAAACATTTTGATCTCACTCTCTTGTAATATTAGAACTGTTTTTTGTAAACGGAATTAATTATTCTGGTTCTTATACTGTTATTTTGTTAATAAGACAAGAAGAAACGCGGCCCTAAGTGAGTTAAAAAAACTTTGAGTGGTTCTCAAAAACGAAAAATTCGAAAGGAAAAGGAATATAATATTAATAGCAAATATGCAAAATTGGATAACTTTTTTATATATGCAAGTTCATCATCTTGTGCAAGTGCTAGTAGTAGTAATGCCAAAGAACTTGATGAACAAATCCTGGAAGTGAAAATTAATCCACAAGAAAAAAAAAAACAGAGTTTCGACCCCTTCAACTAATAAAGATATATACTCTATTTAAAGAAAAGGAGTCGGAAAATGAAAACGAAGAAACAAAATTGATTAGAAATGATTTTGCGTATTATGTAGGTACGCCCGTAGATGCAGATTTAAGGGAATAAATTTTAAAATTGGGCCCATACCAACCAGAAGGTAATTTCCAAAAGATGCCAAAGGAAGGAGCTTTTCAGTTATCTTCAAAAAGTATATAGCCTCGACCTATATAGTGAAATTCCAAATCAAATTATGTCTCTAAAAAGCAGTTTTTAGTGAAGATTTAAAATTAAGCTGAATTCGATAAAAGATTTAGGTAATTTTTGATGATTCAAAATAAGTTTGCTGCGCCAAGTTTTACCAGATGTATGTATTGCAGTTTTATTGTTTTTGACTCTTCCAAAGTTATTTTTGCAATGGCGGAAAAGTCATTTTCTAAATTAAAATTAATAAAAAATTATCTACGTTGTACGATGTCAGAAGAGAGGCTCTTTGATAAGTATTGAACAACAAGAAGCAAGAAAAATTGAATTGTATGAATTAATAACCGACTTTGCTAAGAAAAAAATGTGAGACGTCAATCGCTTTTTTTTGTGATGTACTTCTGAATGTAGTGCTGTATATTAGCCAGTAGTGTGTGTCGCGAACAACCCAACGAACTAGATACTTTTGTAGTTCAACCTGAGTGGTACTGCTAGCGTATTCTTTTTTGTGTGTCCATGTTTTCTTATTAGTAACAATAGCTGTGTCTGACTTTTTGACAATTTATGCTAGAATTTTATCGAACTTAAGGTCAAGCTCATCCCGGTATTTATAAAACGAAGAATTTGGGTAAGTGATACCTTTTTTTCTATCATGTGGATCTGAAATCGAAAATATTATTTTACAGTGTTTGTGTTTTTCTTAGTGCATCCTTTTATTTAAGTTACCAGGTTATCAGTCGACTGTTGTTAGATTTTCCATTTTTTAAATACTATAAATACTCTGATGTTAAACGTTATTTACTTTGTTTACTCAGACACAGGTTGATTTTATATTCAGTTAGAAGTTTAATATTTAAATATTTTTACGTGATGTATAAAGGTACATTATGTTATGGTTTTGTGTAATTTGTATATATATATATATATATATATATATATCCGGCTTGGGGCCCAAGATCTGACCTTGCTGGGGGCCCACCATTTTCCGTTACGCCACTGAAAATGTGATATATTTTCTGAAATATTATTGATGTGAATTTGGTATTACATTTAACATATCTTATTTCCTTATTTTGTACTCTATATGTTTAATGTCATCAGTTTTTATACGTCGAAAACTTGAAGGTTTCTGAGGCAGGAATATATCTTAAATAATGAAACTTTATTTTTTACACATCTTTCACTAGCATTTTCTCCCTATCCTGAAAGTGGTTGCCGCGAGTAGCCGAGTGGTCAAGATATCGGATCGTGGCTGGCCTTGGCAGGAGTTCGACCCCAGTACTACTAAAAGTCCCGCCATGTAGAGCAGTGATGCACATTAAATCTACGAGAGCTGAAGTGTCCTCCCCGTTGGTGTGGCGTGTAGTTAGAGAGAGGGTGTCAGCTCAGGTGTCGTCCACATCTCTTGACCATGGTTCAAAATTACTTGTCCGTCGCCAAAAAGCCTTATGTAGCTGGAACAGTGTGACGTTAATATTCACTCACTCACCCCATCCTGAAGTGGGGTCCCAATGGGCATTCCTTTCACCCATATCATGTCTAGTGTTAGCCTGTCAACGATCCAAAAGGGACAGGGGTAATAAGTTTATGGTGGAGAGCCACGAAAAATGTTTTGGTTTTGGGCATAGTTACTATAAGTTAAAATAAACGCTTGTGTTTTTCAACATTAAGTTACTCTTTTCGAAGAAATTTGCCCGCTGGAATGTGCAATTCCTTCCTCTTACATTTTACTCGTTTGAAATAATAACAGATAATTATCTATGTGAAGTTTTTTTTTAAATTACAATTTTTTGCTTTAGAAAA
Source organism: Trichonephila clavipes (assembly GCA_019973935.1). Taxonomy (NCBI): domain Eukaryota; kingdom Metazoa; phylum Arthropoda; class Arachnida; order Araneae; family Nephilidae; genus Trichonephila; species Trichonephila clavipes. Next base: position 242,869 of record BMAU01017531.1, on the reverse strand, counting down.
GGGGCGGCATATTTTTTATTTTTGTCCGGATGGCGAAATTGCTAGAGTCGACCCTGTCACCTGAAATATACATGTGTAATATTCTTATGTTTTGAAGTCAATTATTGTTTTGTTCAAAAGCTATAGAGGAATTAGTATACTTCGAGAACTACAACCCTTAAGTTCGTAAGGAATGGTATTTCTTTTAAATAAACAATGTTTCAATGTATGTAGAAAACTAATTTTTTCTGTAATCATCTCCGTTTTTTATTTTTGAAGCTCTCATTTTGATTCCGAGCGCATAACGTGTACCTATAAATTTGGATCTATTTTCCGTATTAAATTTTGTCACATAGTTAAACAATCTTTGCTGTTTACTGAATGTGGCCTGGTGGCGCAACGGTAGCGCGTCTGACTCCAGATCAGAAGGTTGCGTGTTCAAATCACGTCCGTCATGGCTTACATTTTTAATTCTTTCCTCGTATTAAATGTAAGATATATTGCAACTAAGACATTTTATGTGTAATTTGAAAATTTTCCTTTTCTTCACATGGCTAAGCTTTCAAATAAACTGTCTATTTTTTTAGAATTTTCTCAAAATTATTTAAGCTGAAGAAATTATTACTGGAAAACACACAGGTATTAATTACTGTATTAAGTTCAATTAATTTTGTTTATTAAAAAAAATCTAGGTTTTTTTTAAGTATTATAAAATAGACTTTTAAGTTTGCAAATGGATTTATCTCATCAACTTTATTTTTAATAATTAGTGAAAATATTGTTCAGACTATATAACTATTCTCGAAGAAAAAGATAAATATTTAAAAACTGTAATTCCTTTTAACCTCCCAGTAAAAGTGATTTTAATATATTTAATTTGTTGAAAGAGTAGAATTAGTTCTTTTTTTTTTTTTTAATTTATGATCCTAAGTGAATGTAAACATTTGTTTAAGGGGCTTTCATGCAATTAATACCATACATGAACACGGTTATAAAATATATAATTTTTCTTCTATTTCGATGGCTTAACTTTTGAATATTTATGTTGACAGGTGGCGCCATCTTCTGCGTAATGTGAAGTTGAACAGCTAAAATGTAAAAAAGTTATTAATGAGTTCTTTCGCCAAAAAGGCATAACAAATGAGTTTCACTCGCTGCAAATAGTTATTTGAATTTACAATATTACTTAGGATATGCTGATGCAAATCAGTGAAAAATGTGTGTTGTAGGAAATTATTTTTTAAAAAATGAGAGATATTTGCATTGTTTAATTTCCCAATACCGATTGGTATAGAACAGGGCTGGCTGGCTAACTTTCTTGTGAAGAGTGTCACTATCTAATAATAATAACAATAATAATAATACTAATAATTAAAACAGGCAATTTTTTCAACAACCGAATTACTATAAAAAGGTGAAAAAAATGTTACTTTTCGGCTTATTATAGAATTTTTACGCAGATAATACAATCTTTATGCAAATCTTCGTAGTAGAAAATAATCAGGGGCGCGGCTACCGCCATATCAACCGTATCAATGATACAGGACCCCCAAAACGTGTAAGCAAAAAATCGCGAAACGTTAAGGGGCATCTAGAAAGGGCCCCCAAGGAACTTTGATACAGGGCCCACTCAGGACTAGCTACGCCAGCGAAAATAATATAAAAATAATACAAAAATATAAACTTATGTTTTATTGTTAACAATGAAGAAGCAGTTTATTATAAATTATGATTTTCTATGCAATTCTAAAATGTGTATTTAAAATAAATTTTGATGTTTTTTTTTTGTCTGAGACAACCGAATTTCAATAAAACGGTAACAAAATTGATATTTATTGTTCTTTTCAAATTTTTCAATAAGTCTTCGCATGCCCTGTTACAACTCAACTGTGCAACGCTGTGGCACGTGTCGGCCACCTCCGATGTAGATGAAAAGGCAGGGGCGTAGCTACCGCCGTATCAATGATATGGGGCCTCAAGCTACAGGATCCCAAAAATGTGTAACTACAGTTCACTGACAGGGCTCTTATATCTTAAAAGGGCCACGAAAGAATTTTGATACAGGGCCCATCAGTAGCACACACAGGAATTTTTCAAGGGGGTCCGGGGTCGAAAGTTCACCATTCTTGTATCATGCTCCTTTCTCATGATTTTGTCGATTTTCGGGAACAAAACACACTAAAAAACTAATTATTGAATAAATAATTAGCATTAATTAATATAATTAATCATTAATAACAAATATTTAATTAAATTTTTCGTACTATATACTTAGAATTATAAACAATCGGAAAAAAAATCAAGGGCTTTGGGGGGAGTCCGGACTCCCAGGACCCTCCCTTTGTGTGCGCCACTGGGGCCCATTCAAAACTAGCTTCGCCAGTGGGCAGAGGCGGATTAAGATAATTGGAGGCCTCTGGTGGAAAAAGGTTTGAGGCCCAATTAAAATATAGTGAAAAGAGTCTCTTATACTTTAAATTCTCAAAATAAAATGTATTGCTAATAATAAAACTCAACGGCAAAAGAAAAATCTTAAAATGTATTTAAAAAAATTAAAAACCTTACTGAGCTTACAGTTTTGCTGTACTACTTTTGATATCTCTTTTGCAAAAAATCATCAATTTTCTTTATACTCATTTTGGCTCAAATATTTTTTATGTGTGTGCTCTGTATATAATATGGCCACGTTGTTCACAATTTACTTTCCTCCCATAGCACTTCTTAAATTATTTTTAACACATTTCAAAACTGAAAAGATCTTTCACCTGATGCATTTGATACCGGTATTGTTAAAAATATTTTCAAAACTATTTATACCTTAGGATTTCTCTTGTAATTCGATAAATTTCTAGGGGGTTTTCATTGTACCTTTGTTTTCTTTTCATTTCTTGTTCCAATTCATATCACCTAAATTAAAAGATTCAATATCGTCTTTTTAAGTTTCCTTTAATTTTTATGTAGCTTTCTTTTTAATTTCAAGTTATGATCTTCTGTCAAAAATATAATAAAGCTCTCTATAACAGTTTGATAAATCTCGAGTCTTCAGGATAGTTCTTCTCTTGCCCTATTGCAAATGACATAAGATGCATTCAGTATGAAATTTTCCCTTCTTTCAAAATTTCATAACCGACTTTTTTACTTTCACCAATAATAATTTTTTTTCTTTTACTGCCGGAGAGCTTGCCTAGTTTCCTCCTCAAATGAGAGTTCTGATAAATTAGTTGCTCCTTGTTCCATCGTTCCAAATTCATTTTTGAAATTTTGAGTATAATTTTATAAAGATTTTAGTTAGCTAGATCCTTTTAATTATATATATATATATTCACACTCAACTTATTGCAATGATTTGCTTGTAGCATCTATTTCCTGGAGTATGGTATGCCCAATAATGGTCATTAGGGATGTTACATATTTTTCGATATGTTTCAAAATTGAAGCAGCCTCCAGTATTGCTGGTCCCTTCCCCCTCATTTGTATCACGGATTTCAGCCAAGCCCACTTTAATTAATCTTTATCTTGCTCTTAAGGCCTAAATTTAACTAACTTGAAATAGTTTGCTTTGAACTAGAAATATCTTTTATCGCGTAACTTCATTAGCAAAATACACGGAAGCAAATAAAAATCCCATCACAAACAAGTGTTTGTGCTACATCGACCAATTTGGCAGGCGTGTTTATACCTCTGAAAGATGACTTTAATCCAAATTCAGGGGCGTAGCTACCACCGTATCGGATGCATCATTGATACGGGGCCCCCAGCTACAGGGGCCCTACAGTCTTACTAAAAGGGCACTTATACCTAAAAAGGGCCCGAAAGAATTTGGATACAGGGCTGGCACCCCCTCTCCTAACTACCACACCACACCATCGTTTCAGCTCTACAGATTTAACGTGCATCGCTCCCCTACATGGCGCGTCTTTAGTGGTATTGGGCTCGAACTCATGACAAGACAGCCCCGATCCGATACCTTGACCTCTAGGCTACCGCTGCCACTTCAGTCCGTGAGGAATGAGATATTCTCTCATTCCCCCCTAGAGATGTGGGAGGAAGGGAAGGAAGACTAGCCATACCCAAAAACAATCTATTTATTGATCACACAATTAGCAACACAATTCAAGTAATTTCGAAGAGAAGAGATGCTCTTAATCTGAGCAATATGTGGATCAATAGCGAAATTCACCAAATGAGTGAAGACTTTAAATACCGACCTACTTAATTTTAGATCACAAATCTAGTTTCTAGATAATCCTGTCACTAATTAAACTGTAGTGACCAATCGTCACTTTGATTCTTACACTTCTCCAATATTTGAAATATACTATAAAATTGAATAATACCTGATCAGTATCAATCTATTCTACCTACTGACTTTCTCTCACTCTAACTTGAAAACCTGGACTTTATATAGCCGACCTAATTTAAATAATCCTCAAATTGAGAACTAAATTGCTTCTTTACGAAAGATCTGTCTTGACTTATGCATCAGAGACTTGACCATTGACTTTACGTGATGAGGAAGATTTGGGAATTTTCGAGGGAAAGATTTTACGCTGCATTCTTGGTGGGATCCAAGTGAATGGATCATGGAGAAGAACATCTAACTTTAGAGTTTTACAAAATTTACAAACAACCTGATACTGCAAAATTAGTCAAATTACACAGACTTAGATGTGCTGTTCATCTGGCTAGCATGAATGAAGATCATTGCTGCAAGAAAAACTTTCTGGCAAAACCCATGGGAAATAGACCTCGAGGCAGACCCCATTAAGATGGATCGACTGTGTCGAAAAGACTTAAAATTTTAAAGGTTAAAAATTGGAAAACAGTTGCCGAAAGTAGAGATGCCTGAAAAACTTCTGGAGAAGGCCTGGGTCCACCCAGGGCTGTTGAGCCATTGGAGAAGAATTCAAACAATCAAGGTTTCTTCTTCAGAGGGTTGGTTGACTCGAATTGAAAGATAAAAGATTCCCCAAGAGGATTATATTAATGAAAGGACGTAGATAGATCCGTCACAGTCTTTTTAAGGTATTAGATCTGATTTTCTCCTAAACTGAGAAAAAGTAGTAATCATAAAGGAAAAAAACTTAATTTAAACCATTTTACGTTTCAACACTGATAGGAAAAAAAAAATCCCTTACATGTCTATTTAAAAGTGTTACTCTCTAAAATTTAATTCTTTTCCATTTGTTTAACATTCCAGTAAATAAAATATGTATTCTCTTCTTCCGAGATTTATTCTCCTACAACCCTATTAGAAAATATAAAGAAATCTTAAAGCGCTGGATGAACGAAGCAATATTTGTGTAAATTTAAATGTTAACGATTAACATTAGCTATAACCAAAACTGTCTATAAAGAATTCAGGAATTAAAGTCTCACAAATACTTTTTGTATAATTAATAATAAAAGGTTTGTGCCATTGAAATTTTCAAGTGCGATTTTGTATTTGAAATTTTATTTATCATTATTATTTTCATATTTTTATTTTTCTAAAGAATTTTTGTTTCTAAACATGCATATATACGAGCTCGTATACAGTGAAAACCGGTTAACACGAAACTGAGAGGACTGAAATATTTTTTCGCGTTAAAGGATATTACAGAAAAAAAAAGCATATATTCAAAAAAATTAAGTTACTATAGAATATTTTATTGACATATAGATACGAATCAATGCACGTATTTTATAAAAAATCAATGAAATTAAAGAACTTAATGAAATAAATACAAAATTTCAAAGTTTTTAGAAAAACAAAGCATTTGAGTTTTTGGAAAATAATCTGATATTTTTCTTAGAATTGTCTTGATGAGCATCAAATTGTCAATAAATTATTCGATGTCGTACAGTTTGTTATTCATCTCATCATTAATATATGCGTCTAAATAACTGCACATATTTTTCATGATGCTCCTCATTTCAGATGATGTGGGAACACATGTGCTTACTTGTTCATTTAATTTTCGTCGCCGGAATCTGCATCAATGATATTTTTTGAGCTGGGGCTGAATTGGGACTGTGTACACATTATCATCATCTACTGAAACGAACTCTTCTGATAATACAGTCGGACAGTTCAATAATACAGAAAACTGTCTCAAACACCTCTCTTAAATTTCGGCTGCGCTCTGCTGTTATCGGTATTTTGCTCATGACCAGAAAGGAAATGTTTTCTTGTAAAGCGATTTTTAATTTGTATTAAGAGAACAAAAATGGAAAATATAGAGTAGTTTGTTGGGACCACTGTATTTCATGTTAACCGATGTTTCATTTTAAGCGTTTTCGCGTATACGTATTTCACTAATATATATATATATATATATATATATATATATATATATAAAATTCTATTCGCACTTAAAATTTGAAAAAAAAATTAAACAATGCCGTGCCACAATTTAATAAAAAATAATTATGAGTGCCGCTTCCAACATTTCCATGAAACAAATATGGAAACGTAAAAAAAAATGTTACTTATAGGCTTATTGTGGAATTTTTACGCAAATAGCACAATTTTTTTTAATGCAGGAAATTTAAAAATAAGATGAAGTGCAAATTTATATAGGTTTTATTATTAATAAACTTTTTACAGGTTCAATTGAATTAAGTTAGGTACGAAATAAAAATGAGTAACTTGAAACGTTTAATTTTAAATAATTATTTAACAGTTAGTATTTACTTAATGTGGCTTTTGAATGATTCTTTTTTTTACCAAGTCATCTATATTAGGATTACCTTTTGCAGATGCTAACAAAATTAGGTTATTGTAGGTGCACATTAGCTAGTTATGAGTAATATTTATTTTATTATGTTCATAGCAGAAAACATTTATTCACATAAACATATTTTGATCCAAATTTTGAGAATTTGTCTGAGACAACCCCATTTCAATAAAATTGTAGAAATTATTTATTATTATGTATTCAAATTTCTTTTAATTTTTCAGTATGTCTTCGCGTGCCTCCGTTACAACTTCACCGGGCCACGGGTTGGCCACCACTGCGCTAGAACTAGGTCTTTTTGTGGAGCCCCTAGAACTAGAAAGTATTTTTGTCGAACCCTATTCCACACATACTTTTGGTAAAGGCAATTAAAAAAGTACTGCATCGATTATTAAAAATTTTCGATTCAAAATTAAATCGATTATTAATAATATTAATCTGTGATCCAGGTTTCACCCACCCATGCATTATGTATAGTAACTAGAATGCGTGCTTGATTTTTTCTCACAAACCGGTTTTAAGTCTAAGCCCATTGAAATTAACTGCAATTGCATTACATATTCTAATTTTAATTTATTTCTATACTTTGTTTTTGTAACCACTTATGCCATGAAATTCTTTTCACTTATACACATTGTTATGAATTACTTGAATTGTGTGAAAAAAATACGCCTGATGAGGTATTTCGTGCACTGCAAAGATCGAGGAATGAGAGAAAACATTTTTTTTTTAAAACGAAAACACTCAAACAAAATTAATAGACTTAACCAACAGTTAAATTGAAGGACACGCATTCTAAAAATTACTGGTCATAAAATATGCATGTTTAAAATTACTTGTAGTTTTAAAATTGGAAAATGTTATTAAAGTTCGTTAATCATAATACAAAAGTACTTTTTTAAAGTTGGAAATACTGGGTACATATTTCTTAACAAAGTTGTTTCCCCTGTGCTTTTCTAGCCGAATTCTATTTTATAGGTAAGGTATGTAAAATAAATAGATATTAACTTATAAAAAAGAAAAGGCGTGGGAACAATTAAATTTATAATAATGTATAGTTATGTGAATTTTAAATTTATTTTAAGTGGTTTTTAAATTATATTGAAAGATAAATCACCATTTCACGAAATTTTCCAAATAACGAACTTTTTTTCAGGTTTAGCAACAACTGTAATTTAGTGAAATTTTTGTCATATTTTCATGAGTATCGGAAATAATAACATTAATTTGTAGAACAAGAAATAGATGTGTTTGAAAACAGAATTATACAAACTATTTGTGAAAAAATTGTTCTAGGTTATTTTCTTAGAAAAGTAACATTTTCTTGTGAAAGACTTGATTTGAAAGTGATTATTTCCCTAATGAGTATACTTACACAGCAATTTCAAATACAATTTGTATCTAAGATATGAGCAGAAAGAAATTTATTACATACCTATCAAACAAAAAAAAATTGAATTAAATACGCTAAGACAAATAAAAAAGATATCTCTACAAAAATAAAACTGGAGGTCTATCAAATCCTTCCTCCAAAAATTAAAACTCCTTTCTAAATTCCATCTTTATTCTTAACCCTACGGGCAATGTTTATGATACCCAAGAAAATGTAGACGTACTTGTTCATTCATTGGTGGATATCCTAAAATATTTGCACGGATTTAAAAAAAAAAAAAAAAAAAGATTGCGCACCCATTTCCGCGGCAATTCCAACAGACAGCACTTTTAAAAAAAAAAAAAAAAAATTTCCCCCTTTACTACCCATTCAACCAACGCTGCACCCCGTTGTCCCGAATAGTTTGTTTATTTTACTGCAACCGCGCATGCGTTCTGTCAATCATTTCTTAACCACACCCCGTTTTTGTAACGAAAGGTTGTCTTTTTACAAACATCATCGCTTTGAAGTAATGCAAACAATGACATCTGTTGGATAAAGGTAGGTTTTGAAAATATGGCCGTTTTGATTATATCGTATCGTAGCGGAATAAATGATTTTTCCAATTAGGTAATTATTTTTCGTCTCAGTTTGATAGAATAAGTAAGATGAAAAAGGTCGAAAAATATTGGAACTTCTTTAAGCTTAATCCGATAAGCTGCTCGGCAGAATAAAAAGCTAACAGGGGTACAAGATTTTTCAATTAATATCTTTTAAACTAATTGTGATATCGGAAAACAAATCATCAAAACAGGCATTGTCATCCAAACTAAACGTCTATACAAAATTTCAAATCAATCGCGGTTGAAGACATCCGCTTCAAAATTGAGTTGCAAAATTCCACACCCGAAAAAATTACTTTAATTAATATCTACACCAATAAAATTCGAAGGTAAACAAACGTATGTGACTATACGGCAGGGTGTATCTTCTCACGAACGACACGACGCAGAAACTCGCCGTAGGGTACTAAAAATTTGGGAATGATCCGAGGAATTCGTTTTGACCATACATACCGAAAATGCAATTAGCTAAAAAGATAGTAATTAAAAATCTTAAAACGCATAATTATTGTCATTTTTTCCGCCAGGCGGTGAAATTCCAATTTTCCAATCTTTTTTTTTTATCCCAGACGTTTTTGAAACACGATCTAATTTTTTTTATAAGACTCAGACAAAAAATAATTACAGAATCGGAAAGATCATTTACTTCGCCGCGATACGGTATAATTTATTTTACAAAATAATGATATTTTCTAAAATCAGTCAAATTCGATACGTTTTTATGAAAATGATTTCTAAATCGTTCCGATTGAATCTTCTTTCACGTTAATGAAATGATATTCTACACTAATAAATCTCATGCTTTTCTCTTTTAGAACCAGTAATTAAAAAAGTAGTGTCAAAAACTTTTTTTTATGATTTTTCAAAAAATACTCAAAATTTCATTTAAATACTTAATAATTTCTTTATTTATATAAATAATATCATGAAACTTTTTTTCCGGGTGTAGAACAATATTATCTGTAATCTGTACAAAGATTGAAAAAATTGCAAAAAAAAATTACTGCTTAAAAAATTTTGTTTTTCGTTTTTCTCCCTTTTTGCGAGAAATATTTAAGCATTATTTTTGTTACATGTTTTGTTAAAAAAAAATTTTTTATTTATAAAAATAATATCATGAAACATTTTTTCCGGGTGTAGAACAATATTATCTGTAATCTGTACAAAGATTGAAAAAAATTGCAAAAAAATTACTGCTTAAAAAAATTTTGTTTTTCGTTTTTCTCCCTTTTTGCGAGAAATATTTAAGCATTATTTTTGTTACATGTTTTGTTAAAAAATTACCGTTGTTTGCAATCGATATAAGAAGTTTGAAGGCATTAACTTAAAAATGAAGCCAAAAAAATTTAAACAAATAACGCAATGCGAAATTGAATATCTCTTCCTTTTATTTCAATGGTCTTTTATTTCTTTTTTTTCAGAAGATTTCGTGGATCGGTCGCTTAGAGCGATAGATTAGTTACTTTTGTACCCGGGCTCGAAACAACATTTTTACTTATTTCTTATGATTTTTTATAAAAAATACTCAAAATTCTTTTGCGCATTTAATAATTTCGCCAGCAATTTAGTAATTGGAAAGATAATTTAATTCGTCACAATACAGTATTTTTTTTACAAGAAAAAGATACTTTTAATATTTTATGATTTTTCTAAAATGAATCAATATCGATGCGTTTATATAAAAAGGTTTTTAAAAACCCCATACTTTGATGTTTTGCAGTTAGTGATTTAAAAAATAAATATCGAAATCTTTTTTTTTGCAAAATTTTTTTGTGCAATAATTTATTACTTTTGTGTCACTAGATAGCTGCACGTGTCAAGCTGCTTAAGAATCGCTGAATGCTCACTTACTCGAGAGCTCTGATAGCGAGAGGAGAAGGGGAATTTCCATGACAATATGTTATGCATTTAAAAATGTTCGTGCAACGCCGGGGGGGGAAATAAACCTGTCTGAAAAAAAGAAGCTAAAAAATTTCGAAACAGGAAATTTCAAGTTATACACTCGGTAAAAGCCCGAGCAATGTCGGGGTAAGTGGAGGAGGGGGTGGAAGTCATTTTGAAAAAACGTATTAGAAGTGCTGATTTTGTGATGGAAATAGAAAATTTATAAAAGTAGAGAAAGCCAGTCGGTCCATGCAGCTAGTCTTTTTAACTAAATGCGATATCGAAATATAAATGGTTAAAACATGCATTTTCATCCAAACTAAACGTGTATACAAAATTTCATCGCAATCAGTTGAAGATATCATCTTCAAAATTGAGTTGCAAGATTAAACCCGAACATTTTGCATTGCAAGTTAAATAAAAACTTGTAAAATATAACATACTTTTTGTACGTATGCAGAGTAAAAGTATTTTAAAATCTCTCTCTCTCTCTCTCTCGTTGTACAAATCAAAGGAAATTCAATAATATTTTACCCTAAAAAATAAAAATTGGAGGCGCGGGTATCGATCCGCGTACCTCTAGCATGGTAGGCGAGCGCTCCATCGTCTGAGCTATGCTCCCGGTCGACACCTGTGTTATTGAAAACATGCTCGCCTTAACATCTGAACAAGATCATTACAGTAACTAGGTCGATATCGGACTATCAATCGTCAAATCATACATTGTCATCCAAAATAAACGTGGATACAAAATTTCAATTGAATCGGTTGAAGACATCCGCTTCAAAATTGAGTTGCAAGATTCCACCCGAACAAATTACTTTAGTTAATATCTTTTTAACTGATTGCGATATCGGAATATAAAGGGTCAAAACATCCATTGTCATAAAAACTAAACGTGTATACAAAATTTCAGCTCAATCGGTTGAAGACATCAGCTCTTCAAAATTGAGTTGCAAGATATTCCACCCGAACAAATTACTTTAGTTAATATCCTTTTAACTGATTGCGATATCGGAATATAAAGGGTCAAAATATGCATTGTCATGCAAACTAAACGTGTATACAAAATTTCAGCTGAATCGTCTGAAGATATTAGCTTCAAAATTGAGCTGTGCAAGATTCCACCCGAACAGTTTACATTGAAAGGTAAATAAAAGCTTGTGTATAAAACAGGACAGAACGTGGAAATTTAAATTTGATCAAGAAAAATAATTTTCGAAGCAAAATTAAAGTGATTTAAAGACTGCGAGCTCCAGGGAATCGAACCGGGGTCAATTCACTTGAAGTCATTTTCTCTAACCACTAGGCTATGAGGGCTCGTGAAAAGAGGTAAAGTTAGCTTCTAACATGAGAAAGAATTTTTTAATTAATATATTTTTAACTAGTTGCGATATCGGAGTATAAAGGGTCAAAACATGCATTGTCATCCAAACTTAACGCGTATACAAAATTTCAGCTCAATCGGTTGAAGAAATCGGCTTCAAAATTGAAATGCAAGATTCCACCCAAACATTTTACATTGCAAGTTAAATGAAAGCTTGTGAAAAGATGAAACTCACACACACACACACACACAATTCTAAAGATGTTTTCAATAAACCAGATATGACAACAACCAACGCTGCTACAGAACATTATATAATATAAAATGATCGTATAATGAAATATTAATGTTTATACCTTTCACTGTCTGATTCCTTTAGTAATTACCAGTTCCAAATGTTTTAGTATTTTTAGAAATGCTACCTCTATAATTTCTCATATAGATGATCATGGAAAATTCAAGAACATGGAATGCATATAAACACAATTTAGGAAATGAATTTATAATAAGATTCATCAGTAATATGGGTATTTTTGTTTATTTAAAAACTTTGACATCTGTGCTTCTCTAATGTTTAACAAGAGGTTTATAATATCTTATACAATTATTGTACTCAATTCTTATATCTTACTGATAATGTCTAATAAAATTGTCTGGAAATCTTATGATTGGCTTTTTAAATTTATTTACAACAAAAAAGGATTATTTTTTAAAATATTTACAAAAAGTTTTAAATGTCATTAAGCCAAACAGATAAAATGGCAATAAAAAAATTTAGAGAAAATCATTTCCTGAATCACAGATTAAATAACTAATAAGTCAAATTATGCAGAATTTCTAATATTTTCACTACATTTAAACTGAGAATATCTCATTAGATTTATGAAATAAAATCTTAATTTTTGAACACCTAATTATTTGGCAGTTAACAGTAAACAAGAATTAAAAAAAATATTTGTTTCTGAAGTTTCTGTGAATTTTATTTGCTCTAATTTGAGCACACAATCAAAATTAATTTAATCAAATAAAATGTGAAATATATCGCATGTAGGAACTAGAAAGCAAAAACAGGAAACTCTCCATTACATTTGTAGGTTATCTACAAAACCTTTCGTAGTGTTTTTGATCCAAATTAAATGAACTACTGCAAGAATTTTGAAATTTCTAATCTTAAAAACTGGTAGAGTTATAAAATCCATACTTATATGCAATCAACTTTATGAATTCACACACACACACACATTAAGCAAATTACAATACTGAAATCATGCAATTTTTAGAGAGTTTTGAATAAAAGAAACAAATACACATATAAAATGGAAATGTTCAACCTAACTATTTTTTGTAAAATATCTCCATACACTTTTTTTTATCTCCTAAAAATACAATAAAACCTTTCTATAACATTTTTTCATCATAACACTGTAAATATACATATTAAATAGTAAAGATTATTATAATTATATATTTATTTTTAAACCACTCTAACTTTCCTTACATTGAATTTTATTAATAAATATTTGCATTGCATATATTAATAACTACATCAAAATGAGGGGGATGGAAACAAACAATAAAATTGACAAAGGGTTTTCTTTTTTTTTATTTCATACTAATTATAAAATTTTTACATATATATTTCATTTTTTAACTCACTGAACATAGCAAACCTTAATGCATATCTATTTGTATCGGCTATGTCTTTTGACAAGTTACTGTATGTATTTAGTTTTAAATAATCCAGTTCCATTTCATGCAAACTTAAAACTTATTTGGAGAGTGTAGAAATAAATCTAATCTATCATGATAAATCTACAAATTGTGCAAATACCAATAAATGCATATTTGTTATACATAGTAAAAAAAAATTGTACATCTGTGTGATAGGTTTATACCACACAGTCAACCTCTGAAAAACATATGTGTTAATAAATACCAAGCAAATATGTTGCATTTTTTTTTGTAAAAGAATTATGGATTCAAAAATGACTGTTTTATTTTGCTTATGTAGGAGTGAGCAGGACTTAATATTCAATATATGTGTGTTGTATTGTGGTATATGTGTAAGATTTTGACTTCAAAACACAACAGGCAAAAACGCGTCAAATTGGCGGTTTTTTTTCAAAATTTATCGGACTAGTGGCCGATTCGATCTGTTTAGAAGTTTCTTATGTGAATACAAAAATAGTAAAAATGGAGTTCGGTTTTTGGTGGAAACGGTTTCTAAATAGTTGATATTGAAAGCAAGAGTCATTCTAATCCATGTTTACAAAACACTCGAATTTTTACCGAGATATTAAAAAAAAGATTTTTTTCCGACAATCATCTCATCTTTTACTATAATCAAGCAACCACGTATAGTCAAATATGATATTTTAGCAGGTATAATGTAAACGTGCAAGAGCAAAAATAATAGTAAACAAAGAAATATTTGGCAGTTACAGTTAATGTCTTTATAAGGGATTTAGAGCAACAAAGGCTATTATCCCATACAAATCCATCAAGTATCAATATGTTAGTTAATGTCAAAATATTTCATCTTCTGAATAAAAAATCTGAATGTTGATCTGTTTGATATAGTTTTCTCCAGTAAATCTTTAAAGGTGATATTGCAACTAGGATCAATTTTGAGAAAAACTAAGGTGATTTCGAGGTGAGTATATCTATCGCATGCTCCAAGTCATTTAAACGATTACAAGAACTACACATTGCATTGTCTGTTAAATTAAACTGTTAAATTAAATTTTTGGAGAAGTCCTGGGGTAATGATCATTTTGCTAAAGATTCGAGTGCATAAAATTTCTTCTCTTCTATTATTTGTCTATTTAGAGATGTCAATGTTGCCCAAATTTTCAAAAAACTTGCTTAAATAAAAATTATTATTTGTTTTTAACTCTTTCTTGATATATTTTTTTACTAATGTCTTCTGAAGCAATCCAATCAATATAAACATCAGACTCCATGACAGATCTTGCGAGATAATCCGCCTGCTCATTTCATAGTATATTAGAGTGTCCCAGAGTCCAAAGTAATATCAGTTTATTGGTATAATATGATTGTATGTAAAGTTTACTAGCTAGTCTGTGAATTGCACTATGTGATTTAATAGAATAATTTTGAAGAGCATGGAGAACACAGACTATCAGATAAGTTTAGCAGATTTTTGTTTGGAACAGTCAGATCATCTAAAGCTTGGCAAATAGCCAAAGCTTCAGCAGAAAAAATAGAGTTATTGTGATTTATTCTGTAAGCAAATGAGAGATTTTCTGTGATACCAGCTATGGATATTATGTGATCATTTTTCGATGCATCGGTGGCTATTATATGGAAGTTCTGAAAATCATGCTCAACTGTTTCTTCAAATAAACCCCTTATAGCTTGAATTGGTAACTTTTTCTCCTGAAGTTTGAAGTTATTGGTATATATTTTACATGGGAGAAATGAAAAGGATGATATTCTGGGGATTGTAATGATTTAGTTACTTTAGCATTTAAGGATTGTAGTATGTGTTGACAATATTATTTTTATCCTCCTTTATAATTTTTAAATTCAGATAATCAGGATTATTGCTATGGAGAAAAAGTTTGATTGGAGATATGAGAAAGAAAAAATTTATTTGCCAGTTTTCTGATTTTGTCCGAGAGAATTTCTTGTCCATCCAGCTTCTTTAATACAATATTTGGTGTCCATTGAGGGAGACCTAGTGCAATTCTGAGAGCTTTGGTTTGTATTACATTAAAATGCTTCAACTGATTGTCAGACCATTAATTTATTATATGACATGTGTAAAAAAAGGTGCTACAGATGCTATTATTGATCAATTGGATAAAATTTTCAGCTCTGGGACCATAATGCTTATAGGCCATACCTTTAAGAGCATTGAGTTTTTTCAGTGCTTTATTTTTCAATTGATGCATGATATTGGTATTTTGATTCCGTTTCGAAAAATATACTCCTAAATATTTAATAGAAGTTTGCCATGGTAGAGGTATCCCAGCTAGTAATATATTAGGAAATGAATGGATTCTTTTGTTCGAAAGTTCAGCTATTGTACTTTTGTCTGGGCTTAAACTTGTAGAAATTCTCAACTCCTCATACTCATAAGCTTTTCATTGCGATCTGCGCGTGCGCGAGATCTCCAGCAATTTCGGGTAGTGCTTACTCGCGCAAGCACCTAAGATGCAATCTGCGCATGCGTTAGCTTTTCTACTATAGCGACCCCATGCATTCATTTCTTTCGGACTTCAGACTTCCTTGGCAGCGCACGCACCTCTCCGAGAGCAGATACCAGATCAAGAAAAATAAACCCAGTAGTCCTAATCTGATAACATCGCCTTGTGTAATAACTCTACTGTCTCCTACATTGGTGACCCGAACAATTCACGAATATCAACCTTTATTGGACTTTCTATTAATTTATTTTACTGAAAAAAAATGGCAGAAATTACTGCAGTTAAAATTCCTCCATACAACTTCAATGATCCTCAACTCTGGTTCTCCACGTACGAACGAACTTTTGCCCTCGGAGTACCGAAAGCGATTACAGACACGTGCACGAAATTTAATCATATTGTATCAAACCTGCCACCGGAATCCGCCGCAATTATAAGAGACTTAATTATCACTCCTGATGAAACGGATCCCTTAGGCGCCTTTAAAGCTCAACTGATCCAGCGAACCGGCGAGTCATCCCAACAAGAAATTCGGAAGCTGTTAACCGGCGAAGAGCTGGGAGACAGGAAGCCATCAGAACTCCTCAGGACAATGAATAGGTGTGCAGCTTCGCACAACGTTCCGAAGGAGCTTATGTTGGAACTTTTTCTTCAGCAGCTACCAACCTCAGTGCAAACTATCCTGGCATCCATCACGCCAATAACCGTCGAGAAAGCCGCAGAAGTCGCCGACAGAATCCTCGAAGTGAGCACTCCCAACGTTTCACTTTCGACAAACGCCATCACTTCATCCAGCGAAAATCGTATTCTCCAAGAGATTGAGAGACTGAATAAAAGGATAGACGATCTTACAATGCGTCAAAGAACTCCAGAACGAAAAAATAATTCTCGCCCGCGAAATCGTTCCCGAACTCGATCATTTTCACGTTCCAGGGAATCTTGTGTGTTGTTGGTATCACAAAAAGTTTCAAGAAAGGGCCAAGAAATGCATTCCACCCTGCAGCTATAAAAAAACCGAATCCAGCGAGGAGTAATTGCGACTACCTTCTTACAGCCACATATTTCACGTCGCCTTTTCATTAAAGACAAATCATCCAACACCGCTTTCCTCATCGATACCGGATCTGACGTCAGTGTTCTCCCAGCTTCAATTTCCGAGAAAAGGAAAGGCAACAGTATTCAGCAACTATCAGCCGCTAATACATCTCCTATCAACATTTATTGTATAAGAGACGTTTAACCCTCGATTTAAATCTGAGAAGGGTATTTAGATGGCCTTTCTTAATAACTGTCTCCATTAATTCTAACTGTTTCTAGTTCACTTCTGTTTCTGTGCCAATTATTGGAGCTGATTTTTTGTACAATTTTAATATTTCACCTGATCTTCGCAATAGAAATTAATCGATAATGCAACCAAACTTAGTTCAAATTGTAAACTTGTTTCTCCTGAAGTTCATTCCATTAAACTCTTTTGTGGTGAAAGCATTTTTCATGATGTTTTGAGGGAATTCCCAGAAATTGTCAAACCGCCTTCTTTCTCACAAGATGTTAAGCATAACGTTTAACATTTTATCGAGACATCTGTTCCACCTGTTTTTGCTAAGGCAAGACGTGTAGTTCCTGATCGCTTAAAAATTGCCAAATCTGAATTCCAGCACATGTTAAATTTAGGTTGTATTAGACCATCTAAAAGTAATTACGCATCACCTCTTCACATAGTACCTAAAAAAGATTCTAATGATTGGAGACCAGTGGGTGACTATCGTGTATTAAACGCCCAAACTAAAAAAGATAAATATTCTATTCCAAACATTTTAGATTTCACTTCAGAGCTGCATGGCAAAAATATTTTTTCACATAT
Source organism: Trichonephila clavipes (assembly GCA_019973935.1). Taxonomy (NCBI): domain Eukaryota; kingdom Metazoa; phylum Arthropoda; class Arachnida; order Araneae; family Nephilidae; genus Trichonephila; species Trichonephila clavipes. The sequence goes on along the minus strand of BMAU01017531.1, from coordinate 224,932 downwards.
AGATTTAGTCAAAGCCTATCACCAAATTCCCATAAATGAAGAGAATATACATAAAACTGCAATCATAACTCCATTCGGATTGTATGAGAGTACTCGAATGCAATTCGGCCTTTGTAATGCTGCCTCTACTTTTTAATGATTTGTTGATGAGGTTTTAAGAGGATTAAATTTTGTTTATGCTTTTATTGGTGACATTTTAGTTGCATCATCATCTGAAGCTGAGCATATCCAAGATCTTCGGTTGCTATTTGAACGGTTGGATCAATATGGACTGTCTATAAATCCTTCTAAATGTACTTTTGGAGTACCCACCTTAAATTTTCTTGGTTTTCAAGTTTGCAGTTCTGGAATTAAACCTTTAGAGGATAGAGTGGAAGCAATCTTAAAATTTCCTCAACCAACCACCATCACTCAATTGCGTCGTTTTCTTGGAATTCTGAATTACTACAGACGTTTCATTAGACAGGTTGCCCATATCCTTGCACCTTTAGTAAATTTTTTAAAAGGCATCAGGAATAAAAAACATCCAAAGCGAAATGTCAAAATCAAGCCTGAAGAAGTGCTAGAATGGACGGCGAGGCTACTACAGCTTTTGAACTGGTGAAGCAAGCCCTAGCACATGCTACTCTGTTACATCACCCCATGCCAAATGCATCTCTTAGCATTTGGTTTGATGCTTTAGAATTTGCTGGTGGTGGTGCATTAGCACAATATCATGAGAATGTCTGGCGACTACTTGCTTTCTTATCCATGAAATTGTCTGTATCCCAAAAGAACTGGTCCACATACGACCGAGAACTCCTGGCCATATACACAATGGTCAAAAAGTTTCGCCACATGTTGGAAGGAAGAGAGTTTGTGATTTACACTGATCAGAAACCTCTCATTTATGCTATTCAACAGAAAGATGACAAATGTAGTCCACGTCAACTTAGACACTTGGGTTTTATCTCCCAGTTCTCTACAAACATACAACATGTTCCTGAAACTCAGAATTTCGTAGCAGATGCATTATCTCGGATCGAAATTGATTTCATTTCCAAAGCAAGTTGTCTCGATTACAAGGACATTGCTGCAGCCCAATTGGTAGATGAGGAACTTAAAAAACTCCTGGAATCCAACTCGACATCCTTAACACTTAAGCAACAATATTTTCCTCTGGAAGATATTTCTCTTACTTGTGATGTTTCCACCAATGTATCTCGACCTTTCATTCCCAAGGATTATCGCAAAATTTTTTTCCAACATCTGCATGGTCTTTTACATCCTGGAATTTCTGCCTCTACCAAATTAGCAACTCAACGTTTTGTGTGGCCAAATAATAGACGTAATATTAAAGCATGGATAAACTCTTGTCATCCTTGCCAAAGATCCAAGATCCATAGGCACAGTAAAGCACCAATCGGTACCTTTGCTTTACCTGATGCCAGATTTTCCCAAATTCAAGGTGATTTCATTGGTCCATTTCCACCTTCCAATGATCAAAGTTACTGCCTGACAGTAGTTGAACGCTTTACAAGATGGATGGAAGTGATCCCAACTGCTGATAGGACCTCAGAAACTGTATATAGAGCTTTGCTATCTGTTTGGATATCACGTTTTGGTTGTCCTGCTATTATAACAACAGACCAAGGTACAAACTTCAAATCAAGCCTTTTCAGAGAGCTGAGTAATCTTCTCGGCACAAACAGAATACGATGCTGTTCCTATCATCCAAAAGCCAACGGTCTTGTTGAAAGACTGCATCGCCATCTCAAGAGTGCCATCAAAGCACACTAGAATTCAAAGTGGAGTGAAATCATTCCAATTGTACTTCTCGGCATGCGTTCTGCTGTTAAAAAAGATATCAATGCTACTTGTGAAGAACTTGTCTATGGAACTACTCTCAGATTGCCATCTGATCTTTTCTCCACAGACAGGATTACCACTACCTGCAATCAAACTTATGTCCCATTTTTACGTGAGAAAATGAGAGCACTACAACCAATACCTACATCTGCTGATTCAAATAGCTCTATGTTTGTGCCAACTAATTTAAAGAGCTGTTCACATGTTTTCTTGAGAGTTGATAGTGTCCAGCTACCACTCTCGCAAAATTATACAGGACCTCATGAAGTAATCCGTCGAACAGACAAAGTGTTCACCATCCTCATAAATGGAAAAAGGAAAACAGTTTCAATTGATCCTGTAAAACCAGCTTATGTCTGGGATGACACCGATGATATTCCTCTTACTGGAATATCAAAACAACAAGCTGATGAATCTGATCCACATTCAAAAGACAAAACTATGTCTCACGTAAATAAAACTTAATCTCAACCAAATGAGAAAACTGTAAAAAAAATTAGAAGTGGAAGACATGTCAGATTTCCCAAAGATCTGGAACAATATATAACATAATATGCATGTATGTATTTTTTTTCCTTTACAGTAAATTGCCCTTTGCATATATAAATTTCTAACACTTAAGATATTTATATTTCATATGATATTAACTGGTGAATTATGTATTTTCAATCATTTTAATATTTTTTTCAATTGTTTATTTCTGTGCTTACAAATCTAAAACTATATATGATCATCTCAGATTACTTCAATTAATAGCACATGATTTAATTTTACAAATTGCTTTTGATAAATGTAGGGGTGTCTAGGGGTAAGTAATGTTCGGGATCTTGATATTTCAAAGAAATAAGCAGATTAGGATGAAATTACTGTTTAATGAAACATTAGATTATTTAAAATTAAAACTTTATGAGTTATTTCATGAAGCATACTCTCAATCATCGCTAAGCCTACTGACCTCCACGTTGACCGAAAAACGTGGCTTCTCGCCTGTAAAACAGGAGTCTCTTCTCTCGCGTCCGTCTCGTTCCGCGTCGCAATCGTTTTCTCCCTAAAACCCGTCATTCCGGGGTGATACATATATTCGCTGGTAGCGCCATCTATTGGTGAGGTTGTAACCTCACTGATCGGAGAATATATTTAATTCTCTAATACTTTAAATCCTACATAAATGATATATCAATAATAATATTTGTCTAATTATTTTTTTTCTTCCAAACTTTAAAAAGAAAATGTACATTATGTATCAAATCTTGTGTTTAACAAAAGAAAATTAAACATTGTATATATTAGTTTCATTTATTTATTATTTTTTTCATTGTTGTTGATAGTAGAAAATTTTATATTCTAAACTGGTGTTATACGTATGTATGTACAAAATTTCACTTCTTAATTACTTTATTACTGATACTACTAATACTTACTGCTAATACTTCTTTATTCACAATTTTATGCCTTGTATGTAAGTGTGCGAGAAGTTAACTCTTAGAAATTCAAGTTATTTTCAACTTCTTTAAAATACTTGTCAAAAATAATGTATAGAAATTGCCTGTGTTCAACCAGTATTTTTAAATATCTATTAATTTCTATGAGTCTGTTACTAGTGATTGATTACATTTTGATTGCTAAAATTTAAATAATGAACTGTCAAGTTATTATTCCTGACTTTAGTAAGAATCCCAATTGTTTGTTTACATTAGGATTAACTTTTGATTCTTTACTTTCACAACCCAAAGAATTTATCCTGCTACTGAATTAATGTAATATTTCAATTGTTATTGTAAAATTGAATTAAGAGTACATTTTTCATTTAATATGCATAGTTAAATAATTCTACATGTAAATAATCTGCAATATATACCTTGATTTCATATGTATATTACTACTGCAACTTATAATGCTATTTTCATTGACAGAAGTATGTCATTTCATACATAGTACGATTTCTAAATGTACATATATTTTTTTTTTCAAAATCTCATCTTATTAAGTGTTTTGTGCAAACCATTGTTTTTTTTATTGTATTGTGTGGAACATATTTATTTTAACATTACAGTGTGCAACATGCATTCCTTTCATGTAAATTTTCAACCCTTACAAATTGTGTTATCCATTTCCCATGTATTTAATGTTTGTATATTGTTTTATGTAACATTTTGTTGTATTTGAGTAATTTTATTCTGTACTTATTTATCGTTCGCCTGCTCTCTGGGGGGATACTCTGTAGAGTTTCTCAACCCCTCATACTCATATGAAAATTGAAATTTGTGATAACAGGTCAATGATAACTATTGTAGGAGCTGTCTAAAACTTAAGTGTTGCTGTATCCGATGAGACTTGAAGAGCATAAAGTAAAATCCAGAACAACATTAGAGCCAACTTTGTTTCTATGCGTTGGAACATCAATATTCAGAAGAATGAAATTAGAATTTGTTAACCAATTAAGAAAAATTTCACTGTATTGAGAAATATGATTATAGAACCCTACATTAGGTGATGCAAATTAAAATCTCCGAAAATAAAAACTGGATCCACTAAGGAATCAAGAAAAGATTTAAGTTGTGTAATACTAAATCCTCGAGATGCATACATATTTATCAAATGAAAGGAAGTATCATTAATTATAATTTGCAATATTAAAATTTCATAGTCTGAAGATGGCGTATTGTTAAAGGATATTTGTCTGGCAGAAATATTTGATGGTACTGCTATCAGCAGCCCTCCTCCTGGTCTGTTAAGTCTGTCTTGTCTGAAAATGATTTTACCTGGGATTTGCAATATGTCGTTAGGATTTAAAAAAGTCTCTTGAAATATAAAAACATCTGATTGTGAAAAGGGAGGAATTTTTAACTAAATAGGTTTGTTTTTTAAACTTCTACGATTCCATTGTAGAAAACGCATAAAAAAGATATACTAGGGAAAATAAATTATCAAAAAAAAAATTTTTTTAATCATCCGCTTGAGGTTATAAAACATATTTACAGATATAGATAAATTTTCTATATTTTTAAGAAAGAAAAACGTAACTCAGAATTCGCGAAAAATATTTGCAATTTAAAACTTTAAAATTATCCAATTTCAATATTATTTTATGTATTATCCATATTGTTTGATTTACTTGGTATGGATATTTCAATTTTCTGTTGCGGTAGACCTATCTTTTTTTTTCTAATAGGCGATGATGGTTTTTTACTAATTTCTTTTATTTATATCAAATGTTTAAACATTGATTCGATCATTATTTGCATCGAGTTCATTATATGGTTGTAGTTTGTTTTTCAAGAGCTGCTTGAAAATTTTCTACTATATTTTCTAATTTTTTCTGAAATTCTTGTATATTTGGTCCAGGGCTGCTGTTTTTATTGCTATATTTCTTTCGTAATTTGCGGAGTGAGTTTCTTTGAATTTTCGTCGAGCTTCTCCCAAAGTTAAGTGCTTAGTGCATTTAAATTCGAGATTTTTTTTTCTTTTATAAAAGTGGGACAATATTGGGGGAGTTTGCTGGATGGTCTCCTTTACAGTTTGTGCAATTTGAAGGGTTTGTACATTGTCCAGAATGGGATCCTCCACAATTAATACATCGAACATAGCTGAAACAAAAACGTGATGAGTGCGTGAAACTGTAACAATTGTTACATTGCCGGGGTTTGTCTATAAATAATTGAGTTCTATGATTAAAAAACCAAAGTTTTACACATTCTGGTGTATTAATGCCCAGAATGGTAATTAAGACAGGAGAAGCATCTTGACGACTATTTTTCTTGATGAATCTACGGATTTCAACAATTTCAATATCATTTGAGTTTTTTAATTCAGTTGCCACATCTGTAAGATGTACATTAGTTGGGATGTCAAAAAGTAGGAATCGCGAAGTGAACCCTTCCCATATTATGTTGGCTTTTACTGGAATATTTAGAATTTGCTCGATAGCTGTTATCTGAACAGCGCATATAGGAGAGATCCGAGGTACTTATTTTTATTTTTCCACTTCGAGTGAAGTACATATGCGTTATTTAATCATGCCTTGGTATTTTGTTCTTTAATTCCGCATGTAATAAGTGGGGGTTCGATTTAGGGATGTTTCCGGTTTTTTCTGAATGTTCAAGTAAAATTGTAATTTCATTAAAGCTTTTTTTGTCAATTCGCAGAATTAATTCTTGGGCAGTCTGTGTAGATTTAAAATATTTATAGTCTGTATCTTCCTTCATGTTATCAGTCATTTTTGCTTCATCGGATTCCGTAATCTGGAATGTTGAGTGACTCAGCTTGAGTCCCCTTCAAGCAATAAAAATGGGGGAACAAAGAAATCGGTTAACTTACCAAAGTCCAGAAAAGAACAGGAAAAAAAAATATATAAAAATCTCTTAGAGGTACACCAAAATATATTAATTTACTGTAAAAACAAAAGAAAACCAGTGAAAATTCAAGTCAGAAGCAACAATCTCGAAATTTCAAAACACACGTCACCTCCCTCAACAATTGCAGTCGATCATCTTATTTTCATGTTTGGCGGTAAGCAAACGAAAACATTATGACATGTCCTCTGCATGAAAATAGCTCTAAAAATTCTAGTTGTTTCCATGGTTACATTTTATAATCACGTGAATCTATCAACCAATCATCAGATTCTCATGTAAAGGAGTTGAAAAAATATCCCGGTTTTCGTCCGCATTTCCAAATTGCTGGTATTTTGCGGATTTGCATGTAAACAGGGCTTATAAGTGTTAATTTCCGTAAAACCCGTTCCTAGAGGCTCTCTGCTCAATAAAAAAAAATTTTGTCAAATTGTCTCGAGTCAAAAGTCTTCACCGCAATTTTTAGTTAAAGTATAATGACAGCCAGCACTCTTATGACAATCGAATAATTAAATAACACAGAAAAATTTTGAAATTTTTATTCTTTGATGCTTTAAAAATGTACAAAAATTTTATATGCTGGTAGAAGTAGTATACTTATACCTTTGAAAAAATATGGATAAATATATTACTTGAACTTGAATATTACAATAGGTTAAATTCAATGAAGAGTAAGTGTACATTAATTTTTTAAGGATTGTACATTTTTAGTGCATCAACAGATACTCCATTATAGGGACTAATGAAAGGCATTCAATCTTCAATTGTCTAAAATCGACCATGAGACATACCAGTTCCTGGTTGAATCTAAATAAAAAAAAATTGAGTCAAACAGATCTATGCACTGATGAATAAAATTAAATTTTTCATAGTAAAATGCTGCTCTCAAATTAATGTTAATTAAATATCTGAGGTGATAAAGTTATTAAAATATCGAAGTTACAGATGTTAAAATTGAGTTCATTTTGTTTTCCCATGAGAAACAGCACTTCTACAGATTATTTTCTTGTTGTTGATTATAAACTTCAATAACTTAAATTTTCTTTAAATTTTTAAAATTACAAAATTTGACTAGCTTCCAAAAAGTTAACACACATCAGTAAAAACAACAAAAAAAATTAAATAGTAAAATTTCGATTAAAACAAAATCGCACATGGAGAGCAAAATCGTTCATTCAATATGAAAAAAAAAGAAGAAACCCTAACTGAGATGTAAAAAATGAATTTCGTAAGTTATATGATGTAACATTTTTTTTTTTTTTTTTTGGGGGGTCATTAACAAAATAACTATACCCTGATCAATTAAATAAAAAACCCAAAGCTCACGTTAATAAGGTACATGCTCTCACTGGAACTTCACGTAAACTTTATAGCGATTATTCAAGATTTCAGGAAGATAATCGAATTTTTCAAAAGGCAATTACTCCAGATCTCTCGGAATAGTTAAGAGATAAACGTGTAGAGACAGCATGCCAAAAGTCTTTTTAAAAAGTTTCACGGAGAAAAAGATTGAGATAACAGTTCAGAGTAACTAGTAGTGATTTAGAATAATTCAAATATTAAATCTTGTTTAGTAAAAAAAAAAGATTTCAAAAACGTACTAAAATATTTTTAAAAATGTTAAAAGTATACTTGTTTATTCACCACTGACAGGCTAAAAAATATTTAAGAAAATACACATTTTAGAAAGGAATAAATTTAATTCTAACGGATACTAAACTAATGCTTAAGTTCTTAAAAGAGGTTAAATAATTTAAACTTTTGATCAGACTAAAAAGGATAAAAAGTAGGTCTGAATTACTATAAGTACATAAAAATGTAAAAGAAACAAGACAGAAATACGAAAGCAAAAATATAACACTAATAAAAATTATATGAGCTACTGAACGATGAGTTTCAAGGAATTTATGAAATGAAATAAGTTCCCTTTCACTAAGAAATTCTTAGAACTGAATAATGAAAAGATGGCCTCGCACCTTTTAAAAATAGAAAACCTCATTTTACTTGCAAATTTTGGCCTCCCTATTTTAGTTGCTCTATAACAGAGGTCCCCAAACTTTTTTGCCTCATAGACCCCTTGACAGTTTTTTCGGTTTGGGGTAGACCCCTACTTACCTAATATTAAATTTTTGAAAATTAATCAACTTAAATGTGTTTTTGACAGCAGGTATAGAGCTACTTACTTTAAAAGATTTAAATTTTTAACTGTAGTGAAGTATAGTGTTTAAAACTTAAGAAAACACATGTTAATTAATTAAATTAAAATTTAATTAAAGCGTAAAATAATTGTTACATAAAATAACTGAGCAACAAACAAATGCTTTTAGTGGGAGGGATGCAATAACAAAATTTCAATATATGGCATCAATCCTGTCATGTTTAACCCTAAATATGTCCTCGGTGAATAGTATCCAGTCTTTTCTTTCTTTTTTTGTTTTGGAGATTGTCAAGTGCACTGAAACTCCATCTCAATAAGAAAAACGGTTAAAAACTTTAAGATATACCATATTATGCAATAAATAATTGGTATATCTTTTTAAAGTCGAAATTGTTGACATCCGTTTCTAAACTTTACTTTAAGAACTTCGTTAGTGAATCTGGCATTTTTTTTCAAAGTGACCGTATGAATACATTGCCTACTGTGGTATTACGATAGTCAAAACATTCTCAAACCTAATTTCAAAAACTAATAAAAGGACATTTAAATGCTGAACGTAGGTTAAAACATCTTTTTTGCTGACAGATTGTCTGTGACAATCGAGAAAGTGGGAAAATTTACGACGTCCAAAATTATACTCCTTTAGCTTAATTCTGAGACAGAAGGCTGAAATGTGGTCCTTGTTTTAATAAAATGTATGCTGTTATCTTGTAAATGCAAATTAACCTCATTAAATTTAGTAAATGAATCTGTTAAATAGGTAAGTCTGGTTTCCACTTGATTAAATTTCCTTTTAAAATTAAAGTCACGATCTGGTTTAACGAGAGCCACTATCGTAGACCCCCATTTACACCTCATAGACCCCAAATTATTTTTTTATTGCCGTGGACTCCTGGCAGGTCGTCATAGACGCCTGGGGGTCTATATAGACCACTTTAGAAATAACTGCTGTATAACGACAGCACTGGCGTCGCTAGCTCCTGAATGGGCCCCGTATCAAAACTCCTTCGGGGCCCTTTTTTTAGAAATGAAAGCCTTGTTAATGGTATTGTAGTTGCACATGTTGGGGCTCCTATAGCTTGGGGGCTCCGTATCATTGATACGGCGGTAGCTACGCCCCTGAACAACAGTAACTAATCCAGAATTTCCCAACCACTTACCTCCCAAGGTTCCATTCGAGCTTTAAGGGAGGAGGGGTCAGCAATTTTTAAGTAAGCGGTTTATGATAAAACATTATTAACTCAATTATTTAGTAGTAATAAAATAAAATTATGTCATATATAGAAAAGTCTAGAAATTGAAGGCTGGAAGTAACTTGTGTGTTCTGGAACCTTTTTATTTTAATAGAAAAATCGTGTAACATAATTGTAATTTAAAATGACAACTGACTTTATATATTAAACAAAGGCGATTTATGTCTAATACTCACAAATAACACACACACAAAAAGGTTTTATTGTATATAAGTCTTTTAAGATCAGTATTATCTCATGCATGTGAAACTGGGTGCATGTCTCGAACAGATGAGAACGTAAGTATCTACGAAAGGAATATTTTAAGATTTATTTTTGGAGGAATTCAGGAAAATGGAAGATGGCGAAAAAGATCAAATTTAGAGCTCTATAAATCATATAAAGAATCTGACATTGTTAATCATTAAAATGCAACGAATTAAATGGGCAGGTCACGATTAGAATGAACGAAGACCGCGCCACTAAAAAAGTCTTCAATGCTCAACCAATTGGCACACGAAGTAAGGGTAGGCCAAATCTTAGATAGATTGATGGCGTAGAGAAAGATCTCCTAGTTTTAAGAACTAGGCATTGGAGAACACTAGCAGGAAGATGGCTAGCCTGGAGAAGGCCAAGGCCCACCCTAGGCTGTCGGGCCACAGAGGAAGGAAGGACACACAAAATTAGAAATTAAATATTAATACGTAAATTAATATCAAAGCATCAGCCAGAAAGATCTCATTGACAGGGCCTAATTATATAGTATTTTTAGAAAAAAAATTAACTTGTTTAAAATAAAATATTAATTTTTTCTGTAAATGAAACAATATTTATATTTTTTAAATTTTTTTCTGTAAATAAAAATATATTTAAGTAAAATTTCACACAGATTTGTAATATACATATTTTAATATACTATAAAAGAGGTTTTAACTTTTTTTATTATCTTTTAATGACTTATATAATTAGGTATCTACTTTTAAATTGCTTAAACGTTTATTTATAAACTTTGAGTATCGCACAAAATAAATATTATTTAGGAAATTATGAATATAGGAACCCATAGAGATGTCAAATTAGGACTGAAGGTACTCACAAGGAAAAAATGTTGAGAACTCTTGAGCTATTATGTTTTTACAAATTCTTAATCTAGTTTGATACGATTGTCAGTTGCATTTTACTCTGGAGAATTCGCAATGAACACACTATACATATATGTTTATTAAATCGTCGCTGAACACTTGTAATCTAAAAACTTAACAAATGATCACTAGTTTTTTTTAGAGTATGTATATTTCATACTCAAACTTTCAAAATATGTTCCTGTAAATTATTTATTGCAAAAATATGCATATCCGTATGCTGTTAAAATTAAATTTAACCCTTCAATTTTAAATTTTTTTAAATAACGTGATTCGAGATATTTAACGGATAATCTTAATTATTAGGTTGGGGGAAAAGAAATCCTTTATTTTTGCATGAAATTTAAGACTTTATTTAACATGTTTCGTACTGTCCGATTTCAGTCAAATATGCACCGTTTTATTGTATAACTTGTGGCCATTTTAAAGGTACTTTCGTAATGCCTCTCTCATAGAAGTCTTGGTCCTTATTGGCGAAAAACTCTGGTAATAGATTTTCACAATCTTCTCTGGATCCCAATTTCTTATCACTCAGGAAGTTTTGCAATGCGAGAAAAAGGTGGTAATCACTTGGTGTCAGGCCCGGACTGTATGGTGGATGCATTAAAACTTCCCAATCAAGCTTCCAGAGTTTCTGGAGAGTCACTACAGACGTGTGTGGCCTGACGTTGTCCTGATGGAACACAGTACATCTTCTGTTGACCAATTCTAGCCATTTCTGGTTAATCGCTAGCTTCAAACGGTCCAGTTGTTGACAGTAGAGATCTGAATTTAGTGTTTAACCATACAGAAGCAATTAATAATAAATTATTCATTTCCAGTCCCACCAAATACTCAGTAAAACCGTCCTGGCCGTTAGTCCTGGTTTGGCCACCGTTTAAGCTGCTTCACTGCGCTTTGACCACCATCGTTTTCACACAATACTGTCGTATGTGACCCATTTTACATCCCCGGCCACCATCCGCTTAAGAAATGGATCGATTTCATTTCGTTTGGCCAAGGCTTTGCAGGTGGAAATTCGGTCCATCATGTTTTTTGGTGTGCACCCAAACATCGAGCTTTTTTTTAATCCAACTTTGCGCAAATGATTTAAAACTGTTTTATGGTCGATCTTTAGCTCCTGGACGATGCTACGACTACTAACATGCCGGTCAATTTCGATTATTTTTGTGGTTTTATCGACGTTTTCGATGACGGGCCTGCCTGTGCGAGATGCATTTTTAACATAAAAAATGCCTGAACGGAATCGACGAAACCAAAATTGCACGTAATCAGCTTTTACAGTATCGGCACTATAAACAATATTCACTATTTTAGCCGTCTGGCTTGCATTTCCCCCTTTATCAAAGAAAAACTGTAAAATGTACCAAATTTTCTCTTTGTTGACATCCATTTTTAACACCCTATAGCTCACAATTGCATTGACCAAACAAAAAACAACAAAATAATTTTTTTAGTGAGAAATGTCACCTTGACAATGAGCATAAATTTGATTTTGTTTGATCGGTACTTCACGAGATATTGACACTACAGTCATCTACCGAAAAAATAATGGATTTCTTTTTTCCCAACCTAATATATTAATAGACGATAACCTCAGTTTACAACACGACGGTCTTTGAACACGATTCTACGAAGCATCATTCATAAGTTAAAAGTCACTGAGCTATTGTGCCATTTACATTCGAGAAAGAGCTGCAACATAGTAAAACTTCTTAGCATTAGTTGCTTTTGTCGTCAGACATATATCTATAATCCATCCCCATAGTAAAATAAATACTAAATAAGCAGTATTTGATAAGACTTACTGGTTTATAATAGAAAGGACCAACATGGAGCTGATGTCCATTTAACAAAATGCCTTCAGTTTCACCTGCCTGAAAAAAATCACTCCAGATTACTCCTTATACATGATTTTTGTGTGGAATTTTTGTATATAGAGATACGTAAAAATAATCCTTAAGTTACTACCTCTACTATTGATTATACACAGAGAGATAGAAAGTGAGCAGAAAACATTTACTAATTCAAATAATTGCCATTGTTCTTTTGTTAGAGTGTTAAGGATCCATTGATGTTTAAAATGAAGGGGAAACTCGGCTATATTATTTTGTTGCTCGCAAATACAAGTACTCTAATACTGTAAATTAATCTAGAAAATTGACTGAACAATTATAAATATATGTATTATATATGACTGAATATTATAAAATATTCATTCATAAACTTTCGATTAAAAAGTTATATCAAGTTAAAGGCGACTTACTTCAATGGCTTTCTTAACTTCCTCTTCCGTCTTGTACTTAACATATCCATGGCTGAAAGAATTTTAAAAGTATTTTCAGTTTCTTATTACACTATCAATGAAAATAATTTTAAATTTTGATTATTAAATCTAATTTGAATTTAATTTTTAAGTTTCGAATTTTGATTCAATGCAATGGTTTTCAATGCAATCAGTAATTCGTTAATGAACTTGTTATACAATCTCACACAAAAATATTAATTAAATAACTATTGATATAATTCATAGTTCTTTCCGATTTCAAAGAACTATTGCATATTTGTATTTGTTCTCTAAAACAGAAATAGAGCCTGAATACTCACTCTGAATGAGATGATGTTCTTCCTTTAGTAACTTTTGCAAATTGTACGTCACCATATTTGGAAAATATCTCCACCAGGTTTTTATAGTTGGTCTAGAAAAAAAGTAACTAATAAGAAACATCTTTAAAACTTAAATGAACATAATTTAGTTCCTTTTAAGCTGTAAAAGTATTAATTTTGTCGAGTTATTTACTTCGATCTTCTCTGTCGAAGGATAAAATATTTGTGTTGTATTAATATTGCATTTCTTTTTTTTTCCTTCTTAAGATCTGCAATTCAGAAGAAAATTATTAAGTCCTGGTAATATTTCTGATGTATGCCACATGCTCAGTGATCGACAAACCTATAACCCTTTAAGACCCAAATTATTTTTATCTTTAAATATTAAAAATTCTTCTGGTCATTAATACTATATAGACCCCATTGACATTAGAAAAAATAATAAAAAATTTCCCACTCTCCCCTGAAATGTAGACGGTACCTATACGATCGTGAGGGTTGGACGTTATCTGTGAAACAGGTCACCCATGAAATTTTACGAGTTATACATTTAACTCTAAGTCAGTGCTTCTCAAACTTTTAGTACTGGTGACCCACTTTTCAATCATAATTTTTATCGCCCCCCTTATACAATAATAATGTATTGAACACAATAATAATGCACTTTGACGCTAAAGCTACAATATGATCTTAATTATAAACCGTACAAATTAATAAGATCAGTATATTAAATTTTATATATGTTACTTTTAAGATATATATATATATATATATATATTTCTTTCTCGAATTTTTAAATTGGAACAATTGCAATATGCGGTGGCTGCTTTGAAGACAAAATATAGATCTCAGCCAAATATAGAAAAAGTACCCAGATTGTCAACTTCGAATCGTAAACCTTCCTTTGAAAAACTTAACTTTGCAAGACAAGTCCCTAATACTTATTCAACTTGCTCTCAGTTTAGTATTAATAAATTAGTTATAAAATACCTCGTATAGCATTAATACAGTAAAAGTATTCTGTCTGAAGTATCCGCTCTTCTCGCACGAGTTTATTTTTTTAAAAAACTAAACCATTCTTGATATAATAGCTGAACTGTCAGGAGAGTAAACCCAAATGCGCGACAATGTTTACGAAAATGTAAAATGATGTTTTAAAATGAATGCTCATATTATAATTAGTTTTGAGCGAACTGTAATTTTGTAAGCCTCACAGAATGAGCATTTAGAATTAATGTTAAATAATGAAAAATAGTATAAAATTCTGATGAAGAATAATTGTGTTATCCTTAATATTTAAATCAAGAAGACTTTAAAATGTTTTATCCCGGGAGCAGGCACACACTCGATCCTAACGTTAATGGTCTCGCGGGGTGGTTGAGTCACCCCAATCCTTTTTTTTTTTCGTATAATTTGTGAGAACCCCCCTGGGTTCCACTCTGCACACTAAGATTAACTTGATGCAAAGAATAACCAGACCCCATTTGTATAATAACAAATTATATGTATTCAATAGATTCAATTAGAAACCTTCTAATTACAAATATTTACCAATATGTCTACGCTTACCTTTACTATTTAATTAAATTACGAAGTATGAAATTAATCAATTACTAAGCTCAATATCAAACGGGTTTACCGGAATAGGAGGTCCGAGAAATACACGCAACTTGAATTAACATTCGTTAAAATTTAACTTTATTATATATTAACTCTTGTGGTCAGATATACTAAGTTATAATATATCACCTGGCTGTAATGTCGTTCTCTCCAGGTAGATCAATCTTTCTAAGGCTACTTCGCGGAATAATAACAGCAATACTCCAATCTCGCAATCCACTTGAATCTTCTTAACTTCGTCACTACGGCTCTTGGCTCAATCGCCTTCTAAATGCTAACTTACAACGCTCTCCTTAAATACCTTAATTTATTTGAATATCCCATTTTCTTCTTCCAGAGCTGATTGGAAATATACGCAAATTTACAATCCCCAAAGACGCCTAAGAGCATTAGTGGAAAAGTGCCGTAAAGATTCGTCACAAACTAATTGTATTGTTCACGATAGAAATTGTGATTTCAGTGAATAATTTAATTAAGAGAAAGTAAACTTACCTACTTTCAAGGACTTTTAAATTTTTCTTTGGTAACAAATAAACAGTTTTGCCAAAATTAACGATTTCGTGATCTGTGTGCCCCATGCAACCACTTCCGGGTTAAAAGTGTGTTCAATATAATTTGTGGATGTTACTATTAAAAAAATTGTGTAAAACGTTTTTCATTATGCGTTATATGTTTGAGAGTACTCATAAAGATAAATCTTGGCCATGTAATCCTTCAAAGTGTGCTCTTTCTGTGGTTTTCCAAATATCAAAAAACTCTTTTACATGGAACCCCTCCCACACACACAGAAATACATTATTTACAACTTCCCTATAAATGAGAAACAAACACATAAGAGAGGGGTCATAACTAACCTTAGAAGGTTAAACAGATGTTGAGCAAACCTATTCTGCTGCCTACAGCTAGTATTTCAAAAAGAATACCAGTGACGAATTTTTTTATCTTCCTAAATTTTTTCGATTCTGGGTCTGAGTGTTGTTTTTTTATATGAAAGAGTAGTATTTTAGGTTTAAAAAGAAAACGTGATAAAAATTCTCTCATCATAGGATTCCAGCGAATCGAATAAAAGTTTTTTTTATGTGGTTATAGGGTCAAAGAAGGCTAATTAGGTATTGAAGAAGTTTTTATTTTTGATGACGCCAGATGATATTGTAAATTATATCAGAGTAAAAGTGCATTTTTTATTGTGTCTGAAAGTATTTTGTTTTAATTCATTCCAGAAAATGAATTATTTTTTAAATCTTTTGTTTTCGATATGCTCGCTCCTCCCTCGTAGGGTTGTCGCACCCCCCAGGGAGGCACGCCCCACAGTTAGAGAAGCACTGCTCTAAGTTGATAGAAGAAACAATCTTAATTCATTTAAAAGTGTTACAATTAAGAAAAATATTGATGAAAATTAACTTTTTTATTAATTCATTATTTATTTACTGCAAAAATCTTTTTTTGTTTTGTTTTTGACAAATATAAATAACCATTGCATTTTTCACAACATGTTTTCAAACAGCTTTCGTTGTTTTCAAATCTGCACTTGTGAGGCCTTGAAATGTCATCCATACATCAAAAACGGCTATATATGTCAAGTCTTTTATCCTGGAATGACCAGGATAAAAGCCATGACATGTATAGTAGGTGGATTATAACGCTTAGATCTTTTTGCAAGTGGAATTACAACACTGTTATCAGTTAAAATACTTCTGTTAGCAGGTGGAGAGGCTGATAACGCTTCAACTATCTCTAACTTAAATTTTAAGCCATCCATTTTGACTTTTAGAGGAATTTTATTTGATATTGTATCTTTTTTGCACAGAAACCAAGAATTTACAGCAGCTAAATCAATGTAATGAATGTATTCAAGAGATTTTTATGGAAAAGAATGATCCAAAATTGTCTTTTCATTTCAAATATTCCCATGCGTTTCTTCATCGCTCTCGTCTGAACTTGATTCTCCTTCCAGTATACGCGATTCAAATGTTTTGTTAGCAGCATTGTCATCATCCGAGAGATCACTAAGATCTGATCTGAGTTCAATCTGACTTATTCATCAATTGAAAAATTTCTTCTGTGAGAATTCTTCTCCTTTTAGATACCTGAAAAAGTTTTTGGTTAAAAGTTAACATAGTATATATATTCCATGAAAAATAGTAAAATGTATCAGAAAATTTTATTGTTTAGAATAAATATATATTTATTTAGGCCACACCATTACTAACTACCACCGGAAAATCCAGATTTTTTTTGGGGGGGGAGGGGAGATATGGATGCAGATAACAGTGGAGAGGATAAAAATGCCATACTCCTCAACAAATGTACGGAAAAGAAAAGTGATTGCAAAAAAGAGAGAAAGAAAAAAAGGGATTCACATCCATGGCGACCCCCCAGAAAATTTGGAATTAATTTTATAACTATATATATTTCATTTTTATGTAGGCTTTTATCAAAATTATTGAAACAGAAAAAAAAATTCGTATGGTAAGTACTTACCTTTACAGCTGCAGGGACTCAAGTAAAGCCCAACCCGCACGATCGTGCGGGTAACGAAATCCCTAGCCCTAGAAGCCACATTGATAGAGTATAATTAATAATTTTCTATTTTACAATTATTTAAACATTAATACAAAAATTTGTATCGAAGCAATTAGAAATATATTGATTATTACCTTTTTACGACAGATAAAAAGAAGACGTGTTTTCGCTGTATTTGAAAACCAAGTTAGATTTGTGAGCTGAAAGTAAAACATGGGCTACAACCACCGTCTGTTGATAAAAAAAAAATGATAATTTACACCTTCTGCAAGCACGCGCAATCGTTGGATTCGAGATTTTTTTACATAGAACTATTCCAGAAGCAAAAATGTATAAGAATGTCTAACCCGCACGATCGCGCGGGTTGGGTCTTAAAGGGTTATACCAACTTGTGCTCTATAGTTGTACAGCTCTCCTACCACGGTTTGAGCATTTGTCAAGTTTTGAACTTAAGTAAGTTACTTTTAATTTACATGATTTAGTCCCTCAAGCATACTTCAACAGGCTGTTGACAATTAGTCTTGTAGTTTCGAACTAAGACCGGAAAATTAAAATATCCTTCAAACATAGTCTTAATGTACACCCCCAAAACTCCCACAGTGTGAGGGGCCCAAGGTTCTAGAGGGCCCAAAGCCTGATGTTATGGTTTTTAATATTTTTTAAGATACGGCTTGGGGCCCAGAACCTGACTTTGCAGAGGGGCCCTAATATTCTCCGCTACACCACTACCTTTAGTCCACTCTCATTTTAAAGTTATGACAATCCCCCATGTCGTGTCTTCGTTGTATTGAAATAAAGAAGCCTTTTCATTACTGGAACAAATACTATTTTAAAGTTCTTACGTTCCACAACACAAAGGGCCACTTAATAAAACAACACACATCAATTATAGTTACAGAAAATAGCTTAAGGACTAAAAGGAGGGAAACAGGCTTTCCCTGACTCCACGTGTACACATCTTTCTTCAGTGGCGATCCAGGGCAGAAGAGAGAGAGGGAAGAACGAGTTCCCGCTTCTCAAAAGAATAAGTGGTGCCTCCTGGCTGTCGTTAATGGCCAAGGGAAGACAGGGTTTAAATGTAGTTGTTACAAAGTTAATTTTAATTTAATTATTATCTTCTTTTTTCCCACCTAATTATGAAATAAATATCAAGTTATTTTATAATTATAATAGCATATAAAATAGTTTCAATTGTCTCTACTGACAACTTGTTCCTTTTATCTAACTATGGAATTAGTATCAGGGAAAATATTCTCTCTGTATTTGCAATTTGGACTAAAACAGAAAATGCATGTTCGAATAGTTTTCTTGAACTTGACTTCAACCATTTCTCTTCTACACTTAATTTCAGAGTTGCCAATATTGATGTTTATCGAATTATTTTTGATTTTTGAATTAAGACTATAATTGAATAAAAAATAATTCTGAACAAAATAACGTAATGTATCGCTTGATAATAATTTGTTTAGCAAATATAAGTAACAGATCATTCGTTATTTAATGATTTGTTTTTGAAAAATCACAAACAGATAACTGCAGAAATACATTTGTTGTTATCCATTACTGCATCACAAAAAATTATACTTTTATCATATCTTTTTTATAATATTTTATTTATTTCGAATAAATAATCTGCATCAAATATAAACAGATGTTTTTAAATAGTTATAACATGCCCCTAATCATAAGTTTGAGATGCATTTCTTTTATAAACATATTTCAGACAGTCTGACATTAATTGTTTGTGATAAATCCTAACCTTATTTAAATGTTACGCGCGTAATTAATGAAAATATAAAAGAAATGATTGGAAAAATTTATTTCATCTTCTCTCTTTCTACTTACTCTTTTAATATAAAAAATTAACAAACAAAAATTTTTAGAAGCAGATTAGCAAATCAATAATTGATGTTTGAAATTAATAATTAAAATATAAATAACTGATTATCTGAATTGCTTCCTTTTCACATAATATACAAGAAGGAAGTGTATTTTTGTACATCACATCTACTAAAACAACATGTGCTAGCTTTTTGTACTTTTCTTCAGATTTAAAACCTAACACAGTCCCTCCATTTATTTAAACCAAACATGCTTTAATTTGATTCCATTTTCCATTGCGTTTTAAGAGTTGTCGAATGGATAGAAAAAGACACTACAGAACAATAAATATCCCCTTTTAGCTGGGAAAATAGACTCCCCACCAGTGATCGAGTCAAATTCTTTCCACTCCATTTCAACTTTTATTCAATACTAGATATAACGACTTTTATATTCTGCTACTTTGCAATTCTTATCCTTTTATATGAGAAGTGCTCTCAGAGTGCTGGGTCTTCAAACTATTCCCCCTTGAGATGGGAACAGAGCCTCCCCATCGGTGTGATCGAGTCAAATTCTTTCCACTACATTTCAACTTTTATTCAAAACTAGATATAACGATGAGATAGTTTATACTCTGCTACTTTCCCATGCTACCATTTCTTTTTTATTGGGGGGAGATCTCAATTTGTGGCCAGCTGCTTAGTGTATAATCGTTTTACTACACTTCTCGTTACATTTGCATGACGAACCAAGATCATTCTTCGAGGATGGGTGAACCGATTATCAGAACATATGTGTTCCGATTCTATAGGGTAACATTGTCCGTTTAAATATTCTAGCTTTTGAAAACTACCCACCATATACATTTTACGAACTATCTGCTTTCTCTTGTTGCAACATTTGGCATTTTTCTGATCTCGAAAATTCTGCTCTGATTTTTTCATATTTCCTTACCCAAAATCTTATGATGTATTTACTGTGTTAATTAAATATGTTGAACGAAAAAGGAATTTGAAATATTCAGAATTTTGTGCTGCAATTAATTAAATAAAAATATAAAATTTAATAAAGGTTGAAACCTTTTGAGAATATACAGGGTGTCACCGAATGCCGTGTACAAACTTGGAGGGGTGGTAGAGAACATCGTGAGGAGCCAAAATTACATAGGAAAGCATGGGCGGAAACGTAACCCTAGCGAGATAAAGAGACACAAAAACAGTAACGCCACAACACAAAATGTACTGCAAAAAGCTTTATTAAATAAAAAACCAATAATAAATAAAAAGTATGATGTGAAAGCATCAGAGGAAGTGTTCGAAATTGTGACCATTGGCATGTATGCACGCACGGCACCGACGCGACATGGATTGCCGAACATCTTCGAAAACACCGGGCATTTCACGGATCCTAGCAGCAGCGATGAATATCCGTGAGACCAGGTCCATTTCGGAAACGACAGGCATGTCGTACACGAGGCCCTTCATAGCACCCCAGAGAAAAAAATCCAGAGGGGATAAATCTGGGGATCTAGGAGGCCAAGCGACGGGACCACCACGCCCAATCCATCTGTTTGGAAATGTCCGGTCTAAATGCTCACGTACATGTCTTGTATAATGAGATGGCGCTCCGTCCTGTTGAAACCACATGCGGCGCCGAATAGGTGCGGGGACATCGGTAAGCAGTTCTGGAAGTACCTCCTGTAGAAAGACGAGATACTTGTGAGAGTCCAGTCGAGGCGGTAAGATGTATGGGCCGAGTAAACTGTCACCCACGATACCCGCCCACACATTAACAGTGAAGCATTGTTGCATGGCTCGTGGTCGGGTGCTATAGGGGTTATTTAAGGCCCACATGTGCGCATTGTGCGTATTGAACACACCTTCACGTGAAAAGGTTGCTTCATCACAGAACAACACGGAACTGGCAAAGTGCATGTCTGCCGCAATTTGGTTAGGAAACCACTGTGCAAACGTGACACGTCGTAGGGGATCATCTGGCTGTAATGACTGCACTCTCTGTACATGAAAAGGATGCAAGGCTGCACCCTGCAGTACACGATGGATAGTTGTTGGAGATCTTCCGGTTGAAGCAGCAAGTGCCCGTACACTAGTGCCGGGAGTTTGGTCCGCAGCATGCAACACACCTTCTTCGAATATGGGTGTTCGCGCTATTCTCCATATCCAGTACTTCAATCGTAGCTCTGAAGGATCCACGTTCTGGGTTTTGATGCACTCGAGCAAACGTTTGATGATTCGGTTGCCGCCTCGTTGGATACCTTTTTCCCTGTACAACCAAACAGCAGCACGTCCATTTCCGTCAGCTAATGCGTAGATAAAATGGATATCCGCCAACTCTGAGTTCGTAAACGATTAATGTTCATTGCATGCTGTCCGTGTTTGAAATGGAAGAAACCACATTTCCTACCTTGCGAGCTCGCGTACAGCGCCACCTATCGCTTTCCGCCCATGCTTTCCTATGTAATTTTGGCTCCTCACGATGTTCTCTACCACCCCTCCAAGTTTGTACACGGCATTCGGGGACACCCTGTATATCTGTGTTGTATGCCAGTATGCGGTTGCAACAATTGTATTGATTATTGTTGCGAAAACTCTTTTCACACTTTCTTTATTATAAAAAAAAGTAAAGTTAAAAAGGAATTTTTTATTAGGAGTCAAATTTTTGTAACTATTTTTTACTGGAAAATAATGCTTATTCCTTTGATTGTCCGTTAATTTTTAAAAATCCTTTTCCATTTGCTTATTTTACTAGATTATTTTATTTGGATAACTTATTTTAAAAAAGAAAGTTTAAAACCTTAAAAACAAATCAAGTTTTTTTTACCAAATTGTTGCTTTATAATGCATGCCCAAAGCCCATATCATGTTACGGTTTTGCAATCTTTGTAAGATCCAGCTTGGGGCCCAAAACCTGACTTTGAAGGGCAGGCCTAATGTTCTGCATTTACGCCAGTGCCTTGAAACCAAAGAATTACTTTTCTAGTTTACACATCATGTTGCATGACAATTCTGGAGCTTAAATCAATTCGATACTCGATTCACTAAATGGTATGTTTAAGTATGAAGACGTAATATGTAAAGCTGGGCAATGCATTTTAGTGATGAACTAAACCGCCTTAGCTGAATATAAGAAACATTCAAAGTACTTGTTTTTAAAAACATTTGCTATTGCACGATGTCAAAATTTTCTAAATTCTAACTGTCTAACTTGTTAGGCTTTATAAGAAAAATTTATTAAAGTCAAACAGGTGTGACGGGGCTTATCGCGCCTTTTCACTAATCCTCTTGGGGAATCTTTGGGGCCAAAAGGGCATTTCAATCCAACCTTCTGCAGAAGAAAACGCGATATGCAGATCAGTGAATGATTATATGTATATTGGAGCTTTTGCATTTGCGAGAAAGTCGGCTGGCGGTCGGAGAGTATTATAGGAGCCATATAAAAGTCAGTTAGAAGCCAGAAAGGGGCATAGAAGCTGGATAAAGTCGGTTAATAATATATAGAGAAGATTAATGTTAAAGGAATAAAGTACAAGAGGAGGATATATAAAGCTTGGTAGCTGATCACCGTGTGATATCGGTAAGAGATTGATTATTAAAGTTTAATTATAGAACGGACTCTAGCTAATTAATGGATCTGCTATAGATGAAGATTCGGAGCTTAATTTATCACAAAGATAGTGAGTAGGATTTAAGGCACTAATGTAACTTAGTATTAATAATTAAGTCGTATCATTCCTGGTTTGTTTTTCCTATTAAGACTTGTGTTGCTTTGATTAATATATATTGAGATAATAATAAAAACTAGATTTATATTTATATATTATGGAAGGTTCGAGTGGTCAATCATTTATCCCTACAAATCTAGGTCGCGTGGATGAAGACATGATACCCCCAGGCAGGGGGGGAGGGTATCTCACAGGAAGGGATCCGAATTTGAAGGGAAAAAATTTCGTATTTTGCTGAAATAGAGAAAAATAAAACTAAATAAACTAGTATTTACTAATCATTTATAAAATAGTAGATATTTGTATGTAGAAACATATAAGAGGTTAATAAAAGTAATTAAAAATCTGACATTTACAATGAAAATTCATTGATGAAATTGAGTCTCGAGCTGATTTGTAATCAGTAAAAACTGGGACGTAAAAATTCTGGATTTGATTTTAAGACAATGTATACGAGAAACAAACTTTTGTGTTTCTTGAATTCTATCTCCAGAACACGGGCCATGTAAATGTACGTATTTAATAGATGTGTGCTGGAGACCACGTATCGTGTAGATAAAAAAGAATGGAAGAATTGGTTTCCCTGAGAAAAATGTAGTTATCTATTTATTGCGATTTTACTGAATGACTCTAAACTTCTGCGAAATTCATGACCTGCTTGCAATGAGTTAATTCAAAATTAGCATCACCCTAGAGCTGCACAAGAGCTACGAGTATTTGACGTGGTATCTCAATTTTATAAATTCCCCTCTACACTACATAAACACGTGAATGTCCTGTTCAGAACTGCAATGTGGTTTTTACACACACTTTTAATACTACTGGAATTTGTAGACGAAAAGGATAAAAAAAACTTTTCAATATCTGATTTCCTAAATTCATAAGGTTTATTAGCAAAATTAAAATAGACAACCATGACAGACCCGAATTTGGAAGAAAAAAAAGTTTCACTTTTTTATAATTAACAATGATACATCAGTCAGTATTAAATAGAGTAAGGTATTTACAAATCAGTGACAAAATTAAACATACTAGTGTGTAACAGTTGTTTAAAATCATTTTAAAAGAGGTTCTTAGGATAAATATTCTTCTATGAAATTTAGAGTCGAGCAACTTTCTGCTCTTTCTAAAGCATGACCGGATTTGGTTTATTTTTGAGTTAACATGACCACAGCCGGTTATAATTACAAATGTTACCAAAGGAGGATTTTGTACAGTAACTTACATTTCGATTCTGGCTCATATACGTCCAATGAGATACGTAGCTGCCAAACTAGAAGGCTAAATTATTCGCTGGAATCGACTAAAATGTTTCTTAAGGATTTTCTAAACATGGAATACATTATTTAGACCTATTTCATAACTCCTGGCATATCCCCCTCCCCTCTTCCTAAAAAAGATCCGTGTATAATATAACTTTATGAAACACTTTATCTACAAATAAGAAAGTAAGGGTTAAATAAATAGGAAACTTACTTTGGGAGGAAGCAGTGAAACGAAGACTCTATTCGGTATGAAAATAGTTCTTGGACCTTGATATCCATCTGAATCTATTGCGCTCGCCTAGAAAAAAAACCCCATCAAAGATTCAATTTTGAAATAATTGTAAGATAGTTATTTCAAGTAGGGGGGAGGGCAGACACACACACACAAAATTATTCATTTGTGATACTGCATTCATTTTTCTTTCAAACCATTTTTTGAAAGTTTCCAAATAAACATGTTCTTATCAATCACTCATTTTTAAGAGAGTGATTTTATTTGAGTTATAACTTACATTATCGCGAAAAAGGTATTCTTTTATCTAAAAATAAACAATACTCATCAAAATAAAATAGATTGTCAATGCATTTTTAAGTCAAAACTAGAAAATATTTCATTTCCAAAATATGTTTGTGTATATTATGAATGGATTCGACCAAAAGTTCATTCCTAATGTATTTATGAATATCGCAACACAATTCGAAAGATATTTAATGACAAATGATAAAAAAAAGTGAAAAATACATTTAATTGCATATACTTAACACAATTTTTACATAACAAATAGTTGCAAATTTTGTCATTTACTTAACACCGTTGACTAATATTCCTATAACTCAAGCATATGATATATTCATATTACGCATTATAATAGATATAATAATATTCGTATAACTGACTTACAAAATTAAGAGATTATCAATAAGATATATTATGCCTTCCTTAAAAATTAGTTTGGATAGTCTTAGACATTTGAATCCCGTTTTTTAAAATTGATTAAGGTATCCGACTACGTTCGGAACCGTGATTTAAAAAAAGCGCATAAATAGATAATTTTCAGGATATTTAGAGTCACTTAGAATACATGTATAAAACTGTTTTAAGGACATTTTGACAAAAAAAAAAAAAATTATTTATATACAATATTTCGGCAAAAAATTAACTTAGAATAACCTTTTTTCAAAATGTGTTCTCCTTTTGTGAAAAATGCTTCTATTACAATAATATTTTGCCCGTATATAGCTCAGACCTCTGTACAGAGGCTCAACTATGGTTTTTGAAAAATTCACATTATTTTCAGAGTTACAACCATTTGAAATAATTATCGGCGTTTTTTTCTCAAAATTGCTCCCCTCTGTTGTCGTAAAACATGGATAAACCCCCTTCTAAGTTATATATTTCACTAATCCTAGTTGAGCCTCTGTAGAGAGGTCTGAGCTATATACAGGCAAAATATTATGATAATAGAAGCATTTTTCACAAAAGGAGAATATTTTAGTCATTCTATGTTCATTTTTTGTCAAAATATTTGTTAGAACCCCCTGGGTTCCATCCTGGACACCAAGATTAATTTGAGGCAAAGAATCGCCAAGAGCCATTTGTATAATAATAACTTATATTTGTGCAACTGATTCAAATATCAAATATTAGAATTTCTAATGACATATAATATTTCTACGTTACGTCAAACAACCTTTAATATTAAATTAAATTATGAAATATGAAATTAATCAATAACTACGCGTAAGATCAATAAAAAAGGTCTACCGAAATAGGAGGTCCGAGAAATACACGCAACTCGAATTATTAGCTTTCATTAACTTAAACTAATTTTATTAAACTAGGGCTTGTTTTAAGCGATAATAAACTATAGTATATCACCCGGTAATACTTTAATATCTTCACTGGTATATTAGCTTTTAAGATTCCTTCGTATACTAGCAGTAGTGCTTCACTATCATAATCCAATTGAATCCTCTAAACTTGACTCTACTGCTGCTGGCTCAATAGCCTTCATCTTTGATATAGCTTACAACTCTCTACTTAAATACCCTATCTACTTTGCATATTCCGTTCTCCTCTCAGAGTTGATTCGAAATAAACGTGAATTTATAATCCCCAAAAAGACGCCTAAGAATATTAGTGGAAAGGTTCCGTACAGATTCGTCACGTATTGTACTTGAATATTTTTTTTATTGTAATGCTATTTTTAAAAGAGCTTATTCTTAACTCTAAAAGTAGTTGTGATTATTTTTTTCAACAAAATTTGAGAACTTTTTCTTAAAAATATTTTTACTTCGTTCTATTTGGCATTGGTAAAAAGTTTGTTTCCCTTCATATTGATTTAAAAAAATTTCCCATCAAAAACAACAATAGTACATTTAAGTTCAATACTGTTCTTTGTATACGTGAAATGCAAATATAATGGAATTTTCCCATTTATATATAAAAAGAACCTTATAAAATGTGCTACTCGTGTTTAAACCCCGTTCCCATATGAGGCTCACCTTTCGATGCTTTAGTAACAAATTGCCTCTTTAACGGAAATGTATATGGAATAGTTTTAGAGGCTTTTAATTCTATAAATAAAATATTTCCTACGAATATTTAAAGTCCTCTCTCCCACCGGGACGTGCAGCATGCGTTGGGCAATACTGCTTTAAGTATTCGTGCCCAAACTCCATAAATCTGTTTCGCATACACACCTATAATTTTCTTTTCGAATTTTTATTTTAAATCCTGGAATCCCCAGTTTCTGTGGAACACAGTTTGAAGACCACAGCTCTAGATATATAGAATGAACATGCATAATTAAGTTAATAGAACACAGCTTATGCTTTTTACGCAACACTCTCTGGACACGATGTTACACCATTCGATGAAGCACCATTCACATATATGAGCAATAATTGCAGCCCCTTCCCTTCACATTCCAGAACATTTCTTTTTAAAAACATTGCACATTTTTAATCTATCAAGTGTCGCCCATCGGGTATAGTAGTCAGCGACGCTGACTGCTTGCTGTGCCGTAGGGCCTGAGTTCGAATCCCGGAGAAGACATGGATACTTGTTTATATTGCCTTCGTGGCATGGGGGTACTTTAAATAGCCGTCGAGTCGCAAGTCCTCTCGTGAGGTTAGTGGAAGGGGAAGAGAGGTGGAAGGCCCCTGATCACCCCCATGGTGTTCTCCCTCAAAATTGGGGTGAAACTGAGCTGAATCTTTCTGTCATCTGTATGGTGCTCAAAGCTACGGCTAATGACAGGCGTCACTTAGTCCTTTGCCGTGATGAATTTCGTGGACCTTAATCTGGCCTTTACCGATCAGATGGCATTAGTAACAACAACATAACAACAACAATCTATCAAGTTGTATTTTTGTATATACACTCCCTGTAAAAATTTGCAAAATAAATAATATTTAATAAGACTTACTGATTTATGAAAAGCTGGAGCAACTTGGATAGTTTCTCCTTGTAAAAAAATACGGTCAGTTTTACTAGCCTGAAAAAAAATTACGTTAGATTATTCCTTAGTGTATTTAGTTTGTTTAGTAAAATTCCATATAATCCTATTCTTTCCTCTGCTAATTATATATATAGAGAGAGACAAACCTCCATGTTACAAACATCTATATTGCGAATTTTTCTGTATTGTGAGCTTTTTCCTGGAACCAAGAACATTTCACGATTTTCTTCGTAAAATAACCTCCCATTAGGGAAATGCATTTTCTGTATAACGAACATTTGTTCTTATTTTTTTATGATTCAATTTTTTCCCTCCCTATTTTTAAAGTATTTCTGGATATTTCAAGTTATTTTCTTTTTTTAACACATTTTATGGTCGTCATAAATCTTGAACTGGTTTTATTAGGTGCCTAACTCGTCGAGAGCAGTAGAATTCTAGGCGCTACATTCAAGAAGTGCAAACCTTAGCCCCCAAAGTCCAGTTCACTAGAAACATCTTCGATATCCCCTTTCACCCTCAATGAAGTTGTCTCGTGTCCCCATGTCCTTAAACTATTCTCCGTTCATTTGCAGTGTTGATCAGTCGTACTGGTAACTTCGCTTCTTATAGCTCGAAAATGTTAAAACGTAAGTGCTTGAGCATCAAACAAGAAAAATTAATTCTTCAGGAAGTGGATAAATGCGTCATGAAAAAGGATATTGCTTTAAAATTTGGTATTCTTCCAAACAGGTTATCAACTGTTATAAAAAATCGAGATACGTTACAAAATTATGATTCATCGAATTCTTGTCCAAAACATATAAGACCATGTGTTTATGAGAACGTCGACGAGGCAGTTTCGAAGTGGATACACACAAAGCGAGATAAAAATGTTTCGATCTCTTTACTTTTCGTAATAGAGAAAGGTCTTCAATCTGCAAAGTCATTGAGATACGACTAATTTCTAGTTAGCAATGGATGGCTAAAAAAATTTAAGAAAAAACGCGGAAAAATACGTCTGAAGGGATTTTTGTTGCATTGTAAAGAAGTGAGTCGTATTTTGAAACAAAGCATTTTTCAAACAAACAAACAAAAACTCAGACAAAATTAACAGATTTAATATTTAAGGACGTATGCTGTAATGTATGTTTATAATTTCCAGTTATAAAATCATGTATGTTTAAAATTACTTGTTTGCTTTACTTTAAAAAACGTCCTCAAAATTCATTAAATTTAATGTAAAATTATTTTCTTAAAGTTGAAAGTACAGTATATTCCTCGACATTTCTTTTCTTGTTTTCGTTGCAGTTTTCTTTTCCTTTCTCTCTCTCTCTCTTTTTTTTTTTTTTTGATGGGCAAGATATACATTCATGGACAAAAAAAATTAGCGCACCAAGAAGAAGTTGTCAAAATGAAACGAAATTTTACATACGTCATGACTACTTTGATATAAGTAAATGATTAGAAAATCAAAGGAAAAAAGGATAATTTATTTCAGAGAAAAAGGAAAAAGAACGGAGGATTTAATACCCTGTTGAACCCCCTCTAGCGTGAATGCACGATGCGATATGATCGGGCATTGAGGCATACAAGTTCTGTATGATGTCTTGGGACATTTCGTTCCATATTTCCTGTAACCTTGCCTGTAGTTCGTTCAAACCCATGAGATGCCCAACTCGCCGTCCCAAATGATCCCAGATGCTCGATTGGAGACAAATCTCGGAAACGGGCAGGCCAAGGATGGGTAGTAACAGTGCAGAGACAGTTTTGGGACATCCTTGCCGTGTGAGGCCGAGCATTGTCTTGTTGAAAATGGCTCCTGGGAACCGTTGTATGAGTGCCAACACATGTGGTTGCAGGATGTCCTGGAATCAATACTAGGGGTGACCTTGTATTGTAGGCAATGACACCCCAAACCATCACACCAGCTGTGGGAGCGGTGTGTCGCTGTAAAGCAAAGGCAGGATTGAAGCGTTCACCACGGGGTCTCCACACCCGAACACGATTGTCTTAACTGCTGAGATTGAATCTGGATTTGTCACTAAAGATGACCTGGTTCCATTCCGCTATAGTCCTGTTTCCTCGTGCGCGGCACCACTCCAAACGGAGGCATCGATGAGTGGGCGTCAAAGGCAGCACACGTAATGAGCACCGCGATCCCAAATGTCCTTCAGCCAGACGACTTCGTATGGTTCGAGAAGATACAGGGGTCTCTAATGAAGGTGCTACCTGTGCCTGGATGGCGGTTGATGAAGCAGTTGGATGTACGCGGGCATTTCTTACGATGTGGCGGCCTTCTGGACGGCTAGTCTGTCAAGGGCGTCCTGAGCCTAGTCTTCGTGTAATTGACATCTTTTGTAACCACTGATCCCAACACCTTCTCACAATCAGAGCGACCTAATTGACGAGCTACTCACCTAGCTGACCACCCAGCTTCTATCATGCCGATGATTCTCTCCTCTAAAACTGCGGCAGCTGCTCATATTGTCTTCGAAAACGGCGTAATGGCATGTCTACCTCAGCTCTTCCTTTGTAAACGATTCAGCACACTCAAACAAGCTTTGGTTACCTGTTTTATACTCCACGGAGAACGACGCTAAATGTCCTCTACTGGCTATACTTAATGCTTAATCACGCTGCATTTCTGATCATTTGCATATCTCCCCAACATGTATCTTCATGCCAAGTTTCGTTACAATCCCGCAATTATTTCTTGGTGCGCTAATTTTTTGAATAAAATAAATAGATATTAATTTACAAAAAGGAGTGAATAATTGCTTTTTCTAATGTATAGTGCTTATGAATTTAAAATTTGTTTTATGGGGTTTATAAAGTTATTGAAAGATGAACCTCTATACAACGAATTTTCCATTTAACGAACTTTTTTTCGGGATTTAGTGACTCCGTTAAATAGAGGTCCGACTATATATATGTATATATGAAAAAAAAAAAAAGTTGCCGATTTAAATAATAGAAAATATTTTGCTGGAGAATTAATTCGTTAATATTTGCGCTAGAAAATAAAAGACAAATTTATAGTTTTATTGCTCACAGGAAAAAGTATTCTAGCATTTAAATTCTAATATTACTCTTTGAAACTGAATGATTAGTATGAAAGTGTGTGTTAGTAAATGGGACCTTTTGATAGCTAGATCGATATAAAAACTACTTACTTGTATGGCTTGTTTGGCTTGCTCTTCCGACTTAAATGTAACAAATCCATATCTGAAAAATGTGTACAAAGATTTCTGTCAATTTCTAGATTCATTGTCAATACCAATAATTTAAATATCAAACATTTTCATTAATTTAAATTTAATATCGTTTTCAAATGTTGATTAAATGCTATATATAGTTTTAAGTAGAATTTTATTTAAGGTATCAATAACCCGCTAATGAACTTACAATACAAACTTGAACTTTATGTAGCTAATTTTTTAAATATAAATATAGATCATAGCTTTTATAGATTTTAAGATGCTAGAGAATTTTCATAAGTCTCTATTATAATAGAACTATAATTTCGATCTTAATACTTACCCTAAAGGATTCTCTTTTCTTCCGTTGAAAATTCTTACATGTGTCACTACACCATATTTAGAGAATAGCAGTATCAGATCTTCTCTTACCGTCTAGAAAAAAATAAACTTTAAAGCAGAAACACATTCTTAGTTTTTCAGTTAATGTAATTTTGTGTTTCCATTTCATCTATTATAATATCAATTTTGTCCACCTGATGTTCATCAGTCTTCCTTTTCGATACCGACAAACTATTAAGATTACTTAAAAGTTATCTTAAATTTGGTTAAATAAAAAGTAAAAACATCCATCAAAGGTTTTAGAAAATGAAATAACGGCGTTCTAGCTCATTTTTTATGAGTCATACATCGAAATTTGAAGCTATATCTTATCTGTGAGAAGGAAGGGAAGATAGAACAATACTTTTACACTAAAAAAACCGTGTTCGGGCTATAGATAGGGGAAAGAAACCTGTCTTAAATCAAAAATAAGTGGAATGGAACAAATTTCGAAAAAGGGAAATTTTTTGACATAATTTTAGAATTAACTCACATTGTGCGCGTACAAACATACACAGAGAAATGCTGGTGTCATGAGGAAAAGAGAAAGCCCGAGCAACGCCGGGCTAAGCGCTGGAGAGGGGGCGGAAGTCATTTTGAAAAAGAATATTAGAAGTGCTGATTTTGTGAAGGAAAGGGAAAATTTATAAAAGTAGAGATAGCCCGTACAACACCGGGCTATGCAGCTAGTCTACACTATTAAAATTCGTAAGTAAACAAACGTATCTATCTATGCGTTCCTATCTTCTCACGAACCGCACGACGCAGAAACTCGCCAAAGTTACCAAAATTTTGAGAATGATCTGAGGAATCCGTTTTGACTATTTATATTCCGATATTCTAATTAGTTAAAAATATATTAATTAAAAATCTTAAAAAGCATAATTAGTATCATTTTTCACCACCAGGGGACAAGCTCAAAAATTCGTTTTTAAAACACGATTTAATTTTTTTTTCATGAGACTCATAAAACAACAAATTACAAAAAACAATTACAGATTCGGAAAGATCATTTGCTTCGCCACGATATGGTATAATTTATTTTATAAAATAACACAGGTCTGCAAAAAAAACTTTTTTTAAAATTGTTTTGATTTTATTAACTGATCTTTATTTAGTTATTTGCGCTGATTTCAAAAATGGCATGGGTTTTTTTCTATCACGTAAGGCTTGCCTACAAAATAAAGGTAAAATATTTGAAAAAAGTACAAAAAAACGAAAATTTTGTATTTGTTTTTATTATTTTAACATAAACTAAAAGAAAGAAAAACAAGGATAAATAGCTTAAATAAGAATAATAGTGATACACATGTGGTGAAAATGCTATTATAAGTCTGTGTAAAAACGTTTTCTTTTCCCATCGAAGCTTCTTTTAGTACTTTTCCTGCTGTGTTCTTGTGAATTTTCCCGTTTTAACATCCAACAGTAGTCTGCCATCATGTTGACATTCCATCGACCTTGGTATCTGCGCTCCATTTCTTTTACATCGTGATGGAAACGTTCTCCTTGTTCCTCACTAACAGCCCCAAGATTTTCTGGAAAGTAGTCCAGATGTGAGTGGAGGAAATGGACTTTGACACTCATGTTGCAGCCCAATATTTTGTAGTTTTGTAACAATTCAGCAACCAAAGCTTTGTAGTTTGGATCTTTTTTGTTTCCAAGAAAGCCTGTTACAATAAGTTTAAATGAATTACAGGCATTTTTTCTTTCATTTCCATTTTAGTGATAAAAGTTGTCTTATGTCAGGCCCAACAAAGATGCCCTCTTTCAGCTTAGCATCGGATAGACCAGGAAACTGTTCACAAAGATACTTGAAACACTCTCCTTCTTTGTATAATGCTTTCACAAGCTGTTTCATCAGCCCCAATTTTATATGAAGTGGTGGAAACAAGATCTTCTTAGGATCTACTAAACTTTGTCTTTCAACATTTTTAACTCCAGGAATAAGAGCCTTTCTGATTGGCCACGTCTGCTTTACGTAGTGTTGTTTCCTGTCACGGCTATCCCATTCACAGAGGAAACATGGAAACTTTGTGTAACCACTTTGTTCATTTAGTAACATAGAAATAACTTTCAAATAACCACAAATGCTCCATTTATGGTCAGAGTAGCTGAGCTTATTAAAAATAAACTCAATATTTTCGTAGCATTCTTTCAAATGGACTGAGTGTCCAACTGGCACAGAAGCATATCGGTTACCATTGTGAAGAAGTACAGCTTTCAAACTCCTTTTTGACGAATCGATAAAAAGTCTCCATTCCTCTGGTTCATACATAATTTTGAACATTTCCAAAATTGCAGGTACATTGTTGCAGAAAACTAGGTCCCCCTCTTGCGTAAAAAAGGGACAAATTCCTTTTCTCTAAATCGGTACCACGAAAATGAAACACCGGAGATTAACAAATGTCTTTCTTTAAGTCTAGACCCTAAAACTTCCGCTGTGTCCTTTGGGAGGCCCAGATCTCATGCTAAGTCGTTCAGATCTGATGGAGAGAAAAGTTCAGGGTCATTTGTACCTGGATCGTAGCCATCATCACTGTCGCTGCTAATATGTGATATTTGGTCTAAATCGTCTAAAATATTGTCCAGGGTATCCGGCGGTGAAGGAATAGGCAAGTCAGGTCCATGAGGTACAGGGCGAATAGCCGAACGTATGATGGTTGGGTATGAAATGTCCTTCCTGTTTTTTAAATTGAAACCTTGCACTGAACAAGAACAAAAATAACAGTCATCACTGTGATTTTTAGGCTCTCTCCAAATCATGGGGACTGCAAAACGAAATGACTTCTTCTTACCTTTAAACCATTGTCTCAGTTCTTCAACACACACAGAACACACTACTTTTTATCTTGGTCCCCTAATTTAATACCAAAGTATGCAAAATACACCTTCTGAACAAAATTATAAATGTTCCTTTGTTGCTTCTTGACGGTATAAGACCCACAAATATAACAGAAACAGTTAGGAGAGTTAACGCATCCTCTAGTAGCCATTTCTTTTAAATACCGTAGCACAAAACTGTTTGATGTTTACACCACAGTGGCTAACTCCACACTGAGTCACTGACTGCAACCAAGGTCACGGCGCACGACGCTTAGCAGCCAGTAGGATTGGGGAGGGGGCAGACAGAATGAGACATATCTCGTTCCAGTAGAAACTGGTATTCCGAGTTTAGATTCATTGTCATAGCAAATAAATAGAATAAAACTGTGTTTGTAAATAACATACATTGTTTAGTAACCTATTCACCATAAAAGATCCATAATTCAGACTAAATTCACCAATTCCAATATTATAGCCTATATAATAGGCTATAATATTGAAAAATCGTACGCATACTGGACCTGAAACCCCCTGAAAATAAGAAAATTTCAGATGAAATTTGTGACTTATCTAAGGGTGTTGGAATTTTTTTCACTATTTTTCCCGTAATCAACACAAAAAATATAGTTAAACCCACTAGTTAAATATACAAAAAAATTTTCATCGCAGACCTGTGTAATTATTGTTTGTATTTTTTACGTTTTGGGGCCGTGGGTAGCCTAGTGGTTAGAGCATCGGACTCCAGACCGGAAGGCCTGGGTTCGATGCCCGATGCCATCAAACACCCTCCGAGTACACACGGAGTACGTGCTCGTTAAATCAGTGGGCCCGTAGTCTTGTGAGCTTAATCACGAGCGCAGGGACTGGAGAATATTTCCCTCCCCTTCAGTTTACATGCAGAAATTGTGGAGGTGGAGATAGAGGTCGTGTCGCCATCTATCGTCCCTTCGGGGAACTTCGCCGAGCTAAAATCGTACTGTCACCTGTATGGTGCTCAAGGCTAACGACAGGCGTACCTCTTGCCCATGCCACGATGAATTTCGTGGGCCTCGATCTGACTACGTCAGACAGGTGGCATCAGAAAACAACAACAGCGTTTTTTTTAAATGAGTCAATATCGATACGTTTTTATGAGTATGATTTCTAAATCATTCCGTTTGCATTTTTTCGCGCTAATCAAAAAAATATTTTACACTAAAAAAGTTCATGCTTTTCTCTTTTAGAATAAGTCATTTAAAAAATTAAATGTCAAAAACCGTTTTTCTTACGATTTTTCAAAAAATACTCAGCATTTTATTTAAATACTTTATAAATTCTTTATTTATAAAAATAATCTTTTTTCCGTGTGAAGAACAATATTATACTTAATCTGTACAAAGATTGATAAAATATCTTAAAAATTACGGGTTTTTTTCTTTTAAAAAATGTGTTTTTTTCGTTTTTTTTTTTCCTTTTTGCGAGAAATATGCAAGCATTATTTTTTAAAGTTTTTGTTTAAAAAGTACCGTCGTTTCCAATCGATATATGAAGTTTGAATGCATTAACTTAAAAATGAAGCCCGAAATCTTTTTTTAACTTTATCAAATAGAGCGCAATAGAAAAATGAATATTTCTCCCTTTCACTTTGAAAGTCTTTTCTCTGCTTTTCCCCCAAGGAGTCGCGACGCAATTGGTACAGGCGCTTCTTCATAGACAGTAGCAGTCGGGTTCGGTACTGAGGTTAAATTTTATGATTTTATGAAAAATACTCCAAATTTTATCCACGCATTTAAAAACTTCGCTAGCAAGTTTTTAATTGGAAAGATAATTTGTTTTGTCACAATACAGGTTTTTTTTTCAAAGCAACGATAAAAACGAACATAATTTAAGATTTTTTTTCTAAAATGAATGAATATCGATGCATTTATATGAAAATGATTTTTTTAATGCCTTGAAACTTCATATATCGATTGTAAACAACGGTAATTTTTTTAAACAAAAAATGTAACAAAAATAATGCTTAAATATTTCGCGCAAAAAGGGGAAAAAACGAAAAACACAATTTAAAAAAAAAAAACAATAATTTTTAAGATATTTTATCAATCTCCATAATCTGTACAAAGGTTGAAAAAATAACTTAAAAATTACGGTTTTTTTCTTTAAAAAATTGCGCTTTTCGTTTATTAAAATATTTCTTGAATGGTAAATTCATTTTACACACATATGTAAGACAATGAACATAACATAATTAATCACGTATTATTTTTGAAAAATATAATAAAACTGAGGATCTTTAATTTTTTTTAAACGAAAAGGTTGTTTTAGATGTTAAGAAAAATAAAATGCGACACTTTTATCAATTTCATTTGTCATGTCTAAAGTTTATTTTATCAATGCACATATGAGTTTTAGCATTTTTTTATTTTGAAAAATACACAATATTTCTTAAAACTACAAAGCAAAGAAATTTCGATAAAGTATATTTTACTGAAGCTTTTACTTATATAAGTACAGAAAACCCGTGCAACGCCGGGCCATACAGCTAGTAAAAATAATATTTTTTGTCCAGAAAATTTTCTGAATTATTTTTTTCCCAAGAATTAAATAATATTAAGTTTCTCACTCACACTTTCTCTCTAGATACATTAAATATTTTTGTTATCATGAAATACATTACTTACTGCACTTTCATAATTACTGGCACATACTATAGAAAACAGTGCATCGTAAATTAAGCAAATCTTTATTTCAAAACAAGGAAATAAGGTTTAAATAATTGAAAAAGGCTTACTCGAACGGGAAGCTGTGCAACAAAGATTGTTTTCATGAAGTAAACCTTGTCAGGAGCTTCATTCACCTTTGACGTACCTGCTTCCATTCCACTCGCCTAAAAAAAGGAAAACATTTAAAGATTAAATTTGGAAATAACTTTAAGATGGTTATTTGAAGACAAAATTATTCTTTTCTTATACCGTATTCCTTTTTCTTTGAAAAATCAAAGAGATCATAGAACACAACCGTGTTTTTATCCATTACTAATTTTTAAGATTCGCATCACTTGAGTTATTTTACATAATCACGAAAAAAGTATTCTTTTTTTAAAAAATTAAAAATATCCGGCTAATTTATATGGACTGTCGATGCACATTTAAACCAAAAGTGCAGTATATTGTGCATGGATTCGGTTGAAAAGTGTAATCCTAATACTTTTAGGAATATCACGATACAACTCGAAAGATATTTAATTCCAGATGATTATAAAATTTAAAAATATTTGACACATAATTAATTTGTATAAATTATCATTTACTTCAAATATTAATTAATTTATAATCCAATTACAAAACAATAGCATGTATGCACATTATAAGAGGTAATATTCTCAAGTAAAAAAACATGTAGAATTATAAGAGATTCAACAGAATACATTTTAAAATTGCGTAAAAATACATTATTAAAGTCTAAGAAACTTAAGTTAGTTCTATAAAATTGACTAAAAATATTTTTAATCAACTTAAGTATATAAAATTACAGTTTAGAGAAAGTTCCTTTACATATATGGCTAATATATGTAACTCATTAATTTCCTGATTCTATAAGATATAAAATAACGTGCTCTATAACTTTTGAAAAAGAGATTCCAATCTCTCACTTATATAATACTCTGGAAAAGGATAAACGGGAGTTTTCGAAGAGATAACATAAAATCATTGAAATTCAAATGCTAAAACTGTGATATGAGAAAAGAGGGCTCATTTCTAACAGCAAATGTATCCCCCTCAAAATTTGAGGCCTTTTTTAAAATATTTTTGCTTTTTTTCCATTTAATTGAAGCGTAAATTATACCTTTGACCAATTTCGTCAAATTGAAAAACGTTGCGATATGAAGCCAATAAAGGAGAACCTTCTCGCTTATGTTATAACTCGATAATCATGTTCGCATAATCCCGAAAATAGTAATAGTTCTCGTGCTGCTTTATAATGCGATTTAATAAATATTCACTCCCCCGAAAATGGTAACCCTTTTATAGGTTATACCATATTGCGCAGATTCAAACACAAAACTCTTGATCATGTATACTCGAAAATCGTAACATTGCTTATAATTTGTAGTATTTCTCTTCTCATATTTTGTTTTTTTGAAATATGATTAAAATTTGGGATTTATTCTTTACGGAAGAGGGAACGCAGTGGAGTATTTCCAAAAATACAGTCTAATATATAAGTATCCGATAGAATATGGGTTATTCAAAATGAAAAACAAGAAACATCGCGGAACTACACAACAGCTTTTAAATTCATGCTTATGTAAATTAATGTGGCGTCATCATTTGTCGTGATTTTGAATGTAACTGCGACTTTTTTTGGCCGACTAAATAATGTAATTTTTATCAGATCTTTCGTTTATTTCAAGTGTACGCGTGTTTTATAAAAAACAATACATTTAATTCTTCTAAATCTCCACCAATTTATTTGTCGACAAGTTAATACGGAAAGTACGGTGAGAGAACCAGGGCCCTGCTATCTGCCTTCCCATGTTCCAGAAATCGAGTATTACGATAGCGGAGACTTGATGTTCTGGGCAGGCATCACGTTGGATGGCCGCACACACCTCCACATTTCTTTGAAAGAGGCACTGTGACTACTGTGAGGCATAGGGGTGAGGTCTTGGGGCCCAGTATTCGTATTTTCTCTATTGCAGTTGGCCCTGATTTTTTTAATGGATGACAACACGAGGCACATAGAGCTCATCTGGTCGACGTATTTCTGGAAAGTGGAGATATTTGCTGAATGCATTGGCCAGTTAGATCTCCAGACCTCATCCCTATAGGGCAGGGGTGTCCAACCCAAATGATCTTGCGGGCCACTTCGGAAAAACATTATAATCTCGTGGGCCGCACATAAAAATATGTAACTTTATATCAGATTTGGAAACAAAAAACCATTTATTGTAGTGAAAATTTAAAGCAGAATGAATTATTATTATTGTTTTCATTATTTTTCATGTATACAGACATAGATAACATATAATAATGTTTATATAATATAATAATGCAATGATCAAATAATATTTAAAATATTACAGCGTGTATTGCCATTTTCTTGAAAATTACGGTGTTCCTTTTTAATTGATCTTTCGTTACTCATTGTTGAAATTTGATTGTGCTGTCTTTTGCAAACGACTAAGTATACATTGACCTTTATCTTAGCCATCCTGAATATTTTTTTAAACTTTAAGAAACATCTCTGACTGCCTCCTGCTTTTTGGGCACTCCAAACAGAAAAGAAGGAGGAGAAATGAAAGTCGCACACACAGAGAATCATGTGTCATCCATAGTAAAGGATGTGCATAATGCAATTCGAGATTCATTAAAAAATTAATTTACTATAGTAAAATCAAATGCAAATGTTTGATAAAATATAAATCTATTTTAATCTAGAGGACATTTCTATTACCGAGAAGGAATTATTTTAAAACAAGAACAGGTAACAAGCAAATATATTGTATATATATAATATAAATTTTCCCTCAAATAAATTTCAAAATGAAAAACTTTAAAAATGTGATATTTAATTTTTTTTTAAAAAAAAAAGAGTTGGTGGGCCACGACTTACGTACTGGCGGGCCACGTGTTGGACACCCCTCATATAGGGCATGCCTGAGACGCTCTGGGGAGGACAGATGCAACTGGTAACTTCCCTCCGAGAACTATCCAAGGCTTAAAAATTGAATTGCTCAAGTAGTGGGATTAATTGCCACAGGAACTCTCATATATTCCCTTATTTCCCGTCTAAAATCACGGTGTGGGGACTGTTTATCTGAAAAAGGGGACCATACCCCCTATTAACTCTTTTGTTGTTACATTCTGCGACTGCTGTTTCATACTTTCCGACTTCGATGAGTTTTACGCACGATCATGCGTGTGTATTTTAACTGTTAAATTGTTATTTATTTATTTGCATTATATCAACCCTATGTACATACCAAATTTTATTAAAATATGTCCAGTAGCTCTAAAGGTAATCGGCGAAATCTAAAATTTCTCTTAATTTTGAACCATTTTTTTTAATATGAAAACAGTCCCTTTCGAATATAATACAGTGGTATTATATTCGAAAGGGACTGTTTTCATAGTTCGCTAAAAAATTGTAAGTAGATTTTCAAGCCTTTTGAGGTATTACTCCCTGAACTCAGTCTTACAAAACTGACTCACAATCTCTTGTAGGAAGAAGAAGTATCTTTCTGAAGAAAAAAATCCCTGAAGATAAAATGATTTCACAATGACAGATAATTTATTGTTATTTAATACTTATCTAAATCAATAAATCTTAGAATCGGAAGAAACTTGACCGTGAGCTGTTGCCCAGAACATGTGGCAGCGGTAGGTCATGGACCCAAGCAGGTGTGTCATGAGTTCGAGTCTAGTACCTGCATGACCACCATGTAGAGGCGGCCGTAGCACGTTAGATATGTCGAGGCTCAAACGTCCTCTCGTTGATGTGATGTGGAAGTTAGGAGAGAGGGGTGTTGCCCTCGTCACTTGAACATGGTTCAAAATTAAGGTATCCGACTACTTGCGACAACTTTTTTTAAAGCAAGTAATATAAAAAAAATTAAGTCAATTCCTACTTATAGGTCAACAAAGAAAAATTTTATTTCAGTTACTTTTTATTAAATAGTTACAATTAATAGAAATGTGTATATACATATGACAGAATCACAATATTAAGTGACAAAACAGAAAACGATTTCCCTTGTAATTTTCCATTTTTCTATCCATATATAGTGTTGGACTGTTTTTGTTTGTTTGTTACTATTTATTCATTCATTAAATTTAATTATTATAATAAAATAGTATAGAAAAAATCACAATTTCAGAAATTAGGCCATTACATGTGGGATTCGAATCGACGACCTTTGGATTAGAGGGCCAACGCGCTATCCATTGCACTACAGGGACACAACGAACGATTTTCCTTTCTATATATGTTGTTGGACTATTATTTTTGTTTTTTTCTATTTATTC
This sequence comes from Trichonephila clavipes, assembly GCA_019973935.1. Classification (NCBI taxonomy): domain Eukaryota; kingdom Metazoa; phylum Arthropoda; class Arachnida; order Araneae; family Nephilidae; genus Trichonephila; species Trichonephila clavipes. Next base: position 183,771 of record BMAU01017531.1, on the reverse strand, counting down.
ATTTTTTTAGTTTAATCAATGAATTAATATTTGAAAAAATGTGTTGAGTACAAACTGTACATTTTTTTTAAACTTGTGTCATCTACTACAAGTTTAAAAAAATGTATTTGAACTTCAATGGATGAATAGAAAGTATTTTATTAACTGTTGGAAATTTGAACAAGATATAAATATATATATATATAGAGAGAGAGAGAGAGCAAGAGAGGGAGAGAAATGAACTAATAGTAGGAATTAAAAAATGGAGATATGGTGGGTTAGATTTATTTAATCCATTTTTAGAAAAATATACTAAAATTAAAAAGAGAAAAAGAAATTATTATTACTTAAAGGAAAAAAAATTGGTAAAAATGTACAAAAAATTACATAAACGGGATTCCTTATGCACAAAAAGTTTATGAACAAATTTTCAATTTTGATGCGTTGTTTTGCTACCCATATTGCTGAAATCACCTTCAGGATAAGAGATATTTAAATTTTTGCAAAAACTAGAGCATTTTATCTTAGTTAATATGTGAAATTGCTTAAAAAAAACAGTGATTATATTCACATAAGGCACAGTACATTTTATAATAAAACAGAGATTGATAAATCTGAAGGTTAAAACACTTTTACTATTATACAGAACATACACAAAAAATTTCCAATGTATGTAAGCCAAAAATTATAAAATGTTATCAACAGTCCCATTTTTAGAAAGGGCCCCCAAGGAATTTTGATACAGGGCCCCCTTGAGGCTAGCTACGCCAATGCGGGTACCTTTTAAGAAGTCCGTCGCCAATAGCCCTCTCTCGTGCAGCTTCCTAGTGTGACTTTAATATAACTCTCTCTATTTCCACTCCAAACATTTTTGTTGTTGTTGTGAAGAACACAGTAGTTTTAATGTTTATTTTTCGCAGTGATAGCTTTGAGTACTTAAGTTCTTATAAATGGTATTACAAAGTGAAGGAAACATTGGCATTTAATGAAAAATAGTTTATGGTAAAAATGAACTATCGAATTACGAGTCAAATTTTTTTTTTTTTTTTTTTTTTGATTTCCCAAAATAAATAAATTTAGCAAAGATGCAAAATTAATGAAGCAAATAGCCGCTCTTCAACATCAAATGCAGCAGATGTGTTCCGTATAGTTTTTTTATCTCATTATATTAACTGAATATTTACCGTGCTAAAAAGAATGACTGATATCTAAGCGCATGATCTACCAAACCATTCACCTGAATGAAATGTAAGAGGACATAGCATAATCCTGGAAAAATCCTGTCGTATCCAAATCGAGCCTACACAATTTCGAACTCGAAATTTGGTGAAACTTGAAACTAGATTTCAAAAGAACAAACCCTGGATTATCTGCAATAATTTTTTTTAAAAATTACATAATGAAATCTTGCAAGTTTCCAAATAAACCTTAATGGTTCCTCTGAATTCTGGGTAATAAAATTAAACATGGTTTTTTAAGCAGAGAAATTTGTAATTGAAAATACACACACACACACCAATTTTGTTTTCCTCGTTAAAGAACATATCATAGAATTCACTGAATATGCTAAGATTAGAAATAATAAATTAAAAGTAAAAAAACTTCTTTAAAAACAAGCTTTTATTTAAATGCTCTAAAAGGAATAAAATAAACTTTTCTTTTAAAACTTTTTTTACTATCAACTTATAAAGTAGTTATACAATTTATGATATAAAAGCTTGTCGCGAGATTCAAGTACTCATATTTACTTAGTCTGAAAATTTTAAAAATTAAAATCAGTCAGATCAAGTTATTTAATTTGCTTGTTTATGTACACAGGTAAATCTCGCGACAAGATTTTATATCAAAAATTGTATAACTACTTTATAAGTTGATAGCAAAAAAAGTTTTAAAAAAAAAGTTCATTTTATTCCTTTTAGAGCATTTAAATAAAAGCTTGTTTTTAGAAAAGTTTTTTTACTTTTAATTTATTTTTTACTTTTTAGTTATCGCTAGACAGAGGTTTCTCAGTCTGTTAATCTCATTCAACGCATCAGTGTTGAAAGGTCGTTTGCCGGTTAATTTTGAACAGTCCAGCTGAGGGGTACTCAACATTTTTTCCGCCAGACTACATACATGAAATAGATATGTCACTCGGGCCGCAACAAGAGGACAATGGAAAGGGGAGGGGATAAACACATTTAGATCAAAACAACATTGGACGAAGAAAACTAATTAAAATATTAAAACTCATTCTCTTTTTTTTCTGCTTTTACTATAACATATATTAAAAACGAAAAACACATTTTTTTTTGTTTTGCAAATCCGTAATTTTAAACCAATTTTTTCAATTTTTGGGCAAAATTTGGATAATACTATTCTACAAACGAGAAAATATTTTCGTGCGACTATATTTAAAAATGACGAAGTTTTTAAATGTTTTATTCAAAATTTGAGTATTTTTTGAAAAATCGTAAAAGAAAGTTTTTGGCCTTTTATTTTTAAATGACTGATTCTAAAAGAAAAAAGCCTGAACTTTCTTAGTGCAGAATATCAATTCATTAACACGAAAAAAAAATCATACGGAACGATTTAGAAATTATTTTCATGTAAACGCATCGATTTTGACTCATTTTAGAAAAAAATTGTAAAAAATAGAAATATCATTATTTTTTTTAACAAATTATACCGTATCGTAGCGAAAAGAAAAAGATCTTTCCCATTAGGCTATTATTTTTTGTCTCAGTTTCAGAGAAAGAATAAAATGGTTTTTTAAGAAAGGTCGAAGAGAGAGAGAGAATCGGAACTTCTTTAAGCTCTATCCGATAAGCAGCTGGGCAGAATAAAAAGCTAACAGGAGTAAAAGGTTTTCAATTAATATCTTTTCAACTAATTGTGATATCAGAATATAAATCATCAAAACATGCATTGTCATCTAAACTAAACATGTATACAAAATTTCAGCTCAATCGGTTGAAGACAACAGCTTCAAAATTGAGTTGCAAGATTCCACCCGAAAAAATTACTTTAATTAATATCTGCACTATTAAAACTCGAAGGTAAACAAACGTATGCAACTATACGACTAGGTGTATCTCCTCACGAACCGCACGATGCAGAAACTCGCCAAAGGTACCAAAAGATTGGAACTGATCCGAGGAATCCATTTTGACCACTTATATTTCAATAGTGCGATTAGTTAAAAATATATTAATTAAAAACCTTAAAACACATAATTAATGCCATTTTTTTCCCGCCAGGTACCGAAGTTCCAATTCCCCGAACTTTTTTAATATCCCAGACGTTTTTAAGACACGATCTAATTTTTTATGAGACTCAAACAAAAAAAATTACAGAATCGGAAAGATCATTTACTTCACCACGATACGGTATAGTTTATTTTACAAAATAATGTTATTTTCTTTTTTTTTACGATTTTTTCTAAAATGAGTCAAAATTGATACGTTTTTATGAAAATGATTTCTAAATCACTCCGATTGAATTGTCTTTCAATTTAATGAAATGGTATTCTTCACTAAAAAAATTCATGTTTTTCTCTTTCAGAATCAGTCATTTAAAATATAAAATGATAATTTTTTTTACGATTTTTAAAAAGTACTCAAAATTTTATTTAAATACTTAATAATTTCTTTAATTATAAAAATAATCTCATGACATTTTTTTTTCGTGTGTAGAACGATATTATCCGTAATATGCACAAAGTTTGAAAATATTGCTTAAAAATTACAGTTTAAAAAAAATGTGTTTTTCGTTTTTTAACCCCTTTTTGCGAGAAATACACTGCTCGAAATAATTAAAGGATATTGTGGTTTTAGGTGGATCTTGTGGCTGGGAAACTTTTTAGCTGATTGATACATGGTCGACAGACGTAGTAGGTTATATGAGAATAAATTACACATGTTTGGCAGAAAAAAATGCATCTTATTGCGCATTTGTGTACAAAAGGAAAAAAACACAATTTGTGCATATGAGAAAAATAGAATAAGAAAAGGTGTTTTCTTCAAAGGAAATCATTTTCAGTAGGGGGTATGGTTTCCACGGACGGCCAGCAACGTAGAGCACCTTTGAGGCACGGAGTCAATGAGGCTATTAATCACGAGTTGGGGTACTCTGTCCCACTCTTCCAGAAGAGCTCTTTCCAGTTCTTGGAGAGTTTGTGGGGGTGGTTGGCGGCCAGCAACTCGTCTTCCTAGAGCTTCCCAAACGTGCTCTTTGGATTCATGTCTGGAGAACACGCTGGCCATTACATTCGTACGATTCCTTCCTCGAAAAGGAAATCCTACACCAGGTTAGCACGATATGGCCTGCAGTTATCGTCCATTAAAATGAAGTCATCTCCGATTGCTGCAGTGTAAGGGACTACAATAGGTCTGAGGATCTCATCCCTATATCGGCGAGCAGTCAGAGGTCCATCACGAATGATGTAGAGGTCTGTGCGCCCGTCAATGGAGATGCCACCATACACCAACACTACCCCACCGCCAAATCTTACACTTTCGTGCACGAACGCAGGATTATTCCTACTGCCAGGTCCCTCCAGATCTTGGAGGAACGCCTATTATCCGGATAAACAGAAAAACGGGACTCGTCAGAAAAAAGAAGATTGCTCCATTCATTTCTCCTCCAGTTCACATGCTCTGTTGCCCACTCCCTGTGGTCGCGATGATGCCTTGATGTTAGCCTAACATATACCATCGATCGGCGAGCATACAGACCTACACCATGGAGCCGGTTTCGGACAGTCTGAGTTGAAACCGTGGTGCCAGTAGCCGAGCGAAGGTGTTGTTGGAGAAGAGTAGCGTTCATATTTCGGTGTCTCCGAGCCATTAACACTAAATAACGATCTTCATTGGGCGTTGTTGCCCGGTCTACGACCTTGTCCTGGTCTTCAGCCTGCACTTCCAGTCTCCAAAAAACAGTTCCAGATCCTGGAAATCACACTTTGTGACACTCGAATGGCTTGCGCTATTTCGGCTTGAGTTTGGCCTCCTAACCTACCAACAACTCTCCAAGCTTCTGAATCGGTTAAATGACTTCGCTGAGACATCGTACTCATCGAAACAAAGCAGTCACTGAATGCCGATCATCCTTGTCTTCATTTCAGTTGAAAGTCAAATTTCATTCGTTGCCGCTGAAGCGACGTTTTTGACGTCGAACTCAAAATTAACATACTTCACAGTTTGAAAATCAGAAAAATTTGCTTTTCTGATTCTCTTCTTCCATTTTCAGCAAAAAAAATTTCGCTTATATCTTTATTTTATATAAAACTTACAATATCCTTTAATTGTTTTGAGCAGTGTATTAAAGCATTATTTTTGTTACATTTTTTATTTAAAAATTACCGTTGTTTGCAATGGATATATGAAGTTCGAAGGCAGTAAATTAAAAATGAAGCCCTCAAAATTTAAATTTTAACAAATAACGCTATGCGGAATTGAATATCTCTTCCTTTTATTTTACAGGTCTTTACTTTCTTATTTTCCAAAGATTTCGTGGATTGAACGCTTAGAACGCTGGATTATTAACTTTTGTCCCCTGGTTATAAACAACACCATCGCTTAGTTTTTATGATTGTTTAAAAAAAAATATTTAAAATTTTATTCACGCATTTAATAAATTCGCCAGCAATTTTGTAATTGGAAAGAAGATTTATTTCGTGACGATATAATATGTTTTTCTTTTCTTTTTATTCAAAACAACGATACTTTCCCTATGACTTTTTCTAAAATGAATCACTGTCGATGCGTTTACATGAAATTGATTTTTAAAAAACTCATACTTTGCTTTTAACAGTTAGTGATTTAAAAAATAAAATGTCGAAAACTTTTTTTACGATTTTTTTTTGTGCAATAATTTATTGTGCCACTAGAGTGCTGCACCTGTCAAGTTGTTTAAGAATCGTTGAGTGTTCACTTTCTCGAGAGCTCTGATATCGACAGGGGAAGGGGATTTTCCATGACAAAATGTTATGCATTTAAAAATGTTCGTACAACGCCGGGGGAGTAAACCTGTCTGACAAAGAAAAGAAGCGGAAAAAAAAAAAATTTCGAAACAGGAAATTTTAAGTTGTACTCTAGGTAGAAGCCCGAGCAATATCGGCCTAAGTAGAGGGGGGTTGGAATTCATTTTGAAGAAGATTATTAGAAGTGCTGATTTTGTGAAGAAAAGGGAAAATTTATAGTAAAGCCCGTGCAACGCCGGGCTATGCTGCTAGCCTTTTTAACTAAATGTGATATCGGAATATAAATGGTCAAAACATGCATTGTCAACCAATCTAAACGTGTATAGAAAATTTCAGCTCAATTGGTTGAAGACATCGAATTTACATTGCAAGTTAAATAAAAGCTTGTAAAATATAACATACTTTGTACGTGTACAGAGTAGAAGTATTATAAAATACCTCGTAGTACAAATAAAATATTTTACACGAAACGAATACATTATAATTGGAGGCGCAAGGTATCGATCCCTGCTAAGCGAGCGCTCTACCATCTGAACTACGCTCCTGGTCGACACCTGTATTATATAGTAAACATGCTCACCTTAACACCTGAACAAGATCGTTACAGTAACTTGGTTTAATTATAAGTGTTACGGGAGGAACTAGAATCAAGTAAATAGATATCTTAGAATGTTTTAAAGTAAATAGTTTTATAGATCTGTCTTTCTCTTAGTGTGTTCCCTGTAGAACAGTAAAAAAATATAACATTTTTTGTACGTATGCAGAGTGGAAGTATTGTAAAATATATCTCGTTGTACCAAATTAAATGAATTTCAAAAATATTTTATGGAGGCACGGGGTATCGATCCCCGAACCTCTCTCAGGCTAAGCAAGTGCTCTACCATCTGAGCTACGCTTTTGGTAGACACCTGTGTTATTGTAAACATGTTCGCCTTAACAGCTAAACAAGATCGTTACAGTAACTAGGTCGATATCAGAATATAAATCGTCAAAACATGCATTGTCATCCAAACTAAACGTGTATACAAAATTTCAGCTCAATCGGTTGAAGACATTAGCTTCAAAATTGAGTAGCAAGATTCCACCCGAACATTTTACATTGAAAGTGAAAAAAAAGCTTGTAAACAAATAGGAAAGAATGCGGAAATTTAAATTTGTTCAAGAGAAATAATTTTCGAATCAAAATTAAAGTGATTTAAAGTAAATTTAAAAACTGCGAACTCCCGGGAATCGAAACCCTGGGTAATTCCTTTGAAGTCAGCTTCTTTAATCTCTAGGCCACGAGGGCTTGTGGAAAGAGATAAAGTAAGCTTCTAACATGAGTAAGAGGTTTTCAATTAATATCTTTCAAACTAATTGCGATCTTGGAATATATATGTACAAAACATGCATTGGCATCCAATCTAAACGTGTATACAAAATTTCAGTTCAATCGGTAGAAGACATCAGCTTCAAAATTGAGTCGAAAGATTCCACCCGAACAAATTGCTGTAATTAATTATTTTTTAAGTAATTGCGATATTGGAATATAAATGCATTGTCATCTAAACTAAACTTGCATACAAAATTTCAGCTCAATCGGTTGAAGACATCAACTTCAAAATTGAGTTGCAAGATTCCCCCAAACATTTTACTTTAATTAATATCTTTTTAGCTAATTGAGAGATATCGGAATATAAATGTTCAAAACATGCATTGTCATCCAAACTTAACATGTATACAAAATTTTAGCTCAATCGGTTGAAGACAGCTTCAAAATTGAGTTGCAAGATTCCACCCGAACATTTTACATTGCAAGTTAAATAAAAGCTTGTGTAAAATGAACCCACTCACTTATCCCTGCAATAAAAAGTTGGCATTGTTATTTAGTTTTGAGAAAAATTTATCTTAATTGTAGTTTATTTGAACGGATGGAATTATTGAAATAATGTAAAAATTTAAGCTCAAAATGTCTTACCTGAGGCTTATTAGAAGGACCTTCTTCAACTGGAGCCGTAGTCTTATTGTCCAATTGAGAATCATATGCGGCTGCAGAATTAAATCAGAAAGCAAAAGTAAATTGAATGAACCTCAGACAATAGATATTCATTAAAAAGTGTATAATGCTATCCTTGATAGTTTATACACTTTCCTGCATGTCTGTGGATTGACTTTAATTGTAATTTTTCAAAACATTCGACTAACGCTAACGTAATTTCAATGGAAAGATGCTACGATGTGTCTTTTAGATAACTAGTTCGCAAACTGTTTTTATTTACGACTCCCAATTTGGTGTACGATTTTATCGCGATATCTCTTGGGTGAGTGCAAAAGTTATATCCACTTTTATTATCCACTAGCTGGTATACCCGTTCTTCGCGCGGGTGAATTGAAAAATTAAACAATACAGACTGAAGAATAAAGAAGTTTTTAATGAGTTAATTTTACGGGGATTGTAAATTAAACAAAAAAAAAGCTTTTTGCATATCTCAGCTGAATAAAAAAAACCTTGTTTGCTAAATTTTAAGTCTGTAGATATAACAGTTGATAAAAAAGATTTATTTTTAATTTATAATGCCCCGTAACTCTCTCGTGGGTTGATTTTTGAAAACACCTTCTTCTGCTGAGCAAAAATAACACATTGTTACAAATTTTGTGTAATAAACGCTTAAAATAGTGTAAATAATTTGTATCTTAATGTGTAATACGTTAATATTAAATCTCTCTATACAATATTGAAAAATCTTTCTATATACAATATTAAATTTATTGAAACAGGTCTTAGTAACAGTAGGGTGAAACGAATCTGAAATCAGGGGAGGGACTCGTGACCTTTGACACTGTCGATGGGGTGAGGACTGGGTAGGGTGAAACGAAGTCGCAAGCAAGGGGAAGTGAAGACTGTTAAAATCATTATGATTGATTGATTGATTGAATATTAACGTCGCACTGTTCAGCTACACGAGGGCTTTTGGCGACGGACCACGTAATTTTGAACCATGGTCAAGTGACGTGGACGACACCTGAGCTGGCACCCCCCTCTACTAACTACGACACCACACCAACGGGAGGACGTTTCAGCTCTCGACAGATTTAACGTGCATCGCTGCCCTACACGGCGTTAAAATCATTATGATCCGACATGAACGGGAAATATCGCGAGTGTCAGTAACCTTATTGGTTTTAATTTTATTTTCGCGGGAACCTAATTTTTTTTTCTATAATAAAAGTACCCTAAGTTATTCCTTATAACATTAGCTATCTGCCAGTGAAAGTTTCGTCAAAATTGGTCCAGCCGTTTCAGAGATTAGCCGACACAAACAGAGAGACAGAAAGACAGACAAAAATTGATTTTTTTCATATAAGTACCGTATATACTTTTAAATGCATTTAGTAAAAAGCTGCTAATTTCAAATTACAAACAGACACTTCATTTTTATTTATATGTATAGATAAAGAAAAGCAAATAAATTCAAAATGAACATTACCTATGCTTGTCCATAATCCCCCTATTACCTCTTGCCATCTTTCTGGTAGGAGATGATTCTCACGGTGGTAAAATTCCCCGACGGTTTTCAGTCAAAAAAGTCTTGAATGATAGTTTTCACTACATCCAGATCATCAAAGATTTTATGACAGAAGAAATTGTTTAACGCACGAGAAAAATAGGTGATATTCAGTTGATACCGAGTCAGGAAAATAGGAAGTGTGGGATAAAACCTCCCAACCAAAGTCCATTAACTTTTGAAGAGTGATGACAGCAGCATGTGGCCTGACATTATCGTGATGAAGGATAACACACTAGGTAAACGATGAGACCTGACTGCTTTGCTACCAAATTTGAATGGGGGCCTGTCTAATTGTAGACCGTAGAAGGCAGGATTTACGGTTTGATTGAGTGGCAGTGAATTAATTATTCCCTGCACATCCCAGCACACACTCTATAACATCTTCTTGGGATGAAGTTCAGCTTTCGAAGTCAATACTGGCGGATCAGAAGGGCGACACAGTCTCACGACACTTTACATTATGACATATAACCCCCTTCCTCATCTCCTATCATTCATCATTTTCATATCGGGAAAGCAAGGAAATACAGGTGGCCATTTGTCCATCCCGTTGCTTAGCTGTCAGGTTATGTGGAACCCAACGATCCACCTTTCTCGTAAAACCCAAATTAACCAGCCGTCTCTCGACCGTTGCCCAGTGTACGCTGAAGATCTCTATTAACTCTTGCGCGGTTGGGCTCGGGTTATTCCTTATGACTGGGTCAATATCGTCTTCTCCAACGTGTGATAGCTACCACTCTAAACCTGATCTTGGCAGCTTCTGTCTCCTTACCTAAATTTACGAAACCATCGACAACATGTGCTTTTGTTTATTTCATCCTCCTCATAAACTTGACAAACATTGTGACATGCTGCGGTTGCTGTGCTCTTTTTATTGAACTCGTATAACAAGCAATGTCTCGCATGCTCCTTCTCGTTTTCCATGTTACATCCTCTGAGATTTTTTTAAGTGAAACTTTTTTGCGCTCGAGAGTGAACGAGAAAATTGCCCAGTTTTGCGTAACAGTGAAAAAGCGAACGGAAGTAGTCTCCCCCCCCCATCCCTCCGAATCGTCGCCATGGTAAGGAGAGAGCGAGAGGAGAAAAGGGGGGAGCGGGGACACCGCGTGACTTGTGTCATATCGCTGAAAAAGTTGGATAATTTCCCACGTGTCCGACTGGTCAACTTGCCCACCTTCCGGTTAGGGGTCATTTTCCCCCAGACCCGAGAGCATTATCATAGGTCGTATCAGTTTCGGTGTGAGCATTACGGTGTAGACAAAATAGCTCTCGCAGCAAAAGCGTGCCTTTTTGAAATTTTCTTTAGATTGTTGGCTACATGGCGATAAGTTCGGTGGCTAATTTATTTCTTTAATTTTCATTCGCGTTGAATTATTATTAATTCTAGTCAGAATGCCTAAATCAAATGCACAAAGAGAAAAAAAGAGTTTCGTGAAAGAAAAAAAAGAAAAACTAGCAGCAAGTCCAGTTTAAAAAGTGACAAAAAATAGAAAATTAGTGCAAATTCATCAAGTACTACTGTCAAATCTGGATCCGAGTACATGAGAGAATATCGAGCATGGGGGGAAAAAACATTGCAAAATATTCTCTTAATGCCGACTTTAAGGGATGGGAATGCAATTGAGACTCTTCAAATAACAGCACAAATTAATACGGACTTTGTGAAGCACCTTGTGCCGTCAACTACAGAACCCTCAACAAGTCTAGTGTGTGTTGGAACTGATGCATGTAAATCGATAATAAATTCTATCTTACGTTACAAAGACTATGATTTCCATAAAAATGCGTGGCCACGGTAGCCTAGTGGTCAAGGTATCAGATCGTGGGTAACATGTCATGAGCTCGAGCCGAGTATCACTTAAGACCCGCCTTGTAGTTGAGCGATGCACGTTAAATCTGTTGAGAGCTCAAACGTCCTCCCGTTGATGACGTGTGGTAGTTAGGAGAAGGGGAATGCCAGCTCAGGTGACGTCCTCATCATTTAACCATGGTTCAAAATTACGAAGTCCGTCGCCAAAAGCCCTCGTGTAGCTGAACAGTGCGCCGTTAATATTCACTCACCCTTAAAAATGCTCACAAAGGTTTTCAAAAGCTATTCGTTGATAATCCTTTCGGTCACAGGTGTTCGATTTGTGATAGATTATGGCTTAGAGATGATTTGAGAACGCCTGTTGCTGAGCAGAAAAATGTTTTACTGGAAATTAATTTAGAAGACATTAAAGAATGTTACAATTGCTGACAAAGTTTAAGTACGAAAAGTATACCAAATTTATCAAAATATTATAGTTTTGTATACCCAGAAATTCCAGCATATCTTCCTACTTTGGATTTGGTATCAGAAAGACTCAATTCGCCACGAATACTTTTCATGCAAATTAGGTGATTGAGACATGCACACGGTCAGTTTGGAATATTAGAGAAAATAATCCATCTTCCAACTTCGCCAAAGAAGTTTCACTTCTATCGGGTGGCGTTCTACGCACCACTATTTTTTTAGACGATTAACTGTATGAGACACAATGCATTTATATGTTAAGCATTTACACGTTTGATTGGCCGACGATTTCAGTCGTTACAACGTCAAGTGTGACGTCAATTCCATTGCAGATTTTCGCATCCAAAAATGGGTAAAACTTTCGCACTCACTCGATACTTCGACAGTAGACTTATTTTTAATCTTCATCGTAGTTAAAGTAAAAGTCTTTCTGGAATTTGCGCTTATGCTTCTGCCTTATTAGATATTTGAATAAAAAAAATAATTTTTTATGAAGCAATGGCATATTTACATATATAGGTATAAATACTTTTTAAGAAAAATGCTTTAAAAAGTTGGCATCACAAGATTTCGTTGTGAGGTATGCACTTGTAAGAAGCTCATGATTGTATTTTTAAGTTCAAATTTGTCCCAGAAAAATCGCAAGCCGTCTGTAGTCTTCTAAATCCTAATTAAATAGATATTTTGTATTACTGATAACTAATTTTGAAACTCCTGTTTTACATGAATAGGTTCGACAAAAATTTAATCAAAATATTAGTTTCTTTGTTCTTAAAAACGTTGCATCCATTTCCAATCGATAATCAAAGTTTTTGGAAAATTAGAGATTGAAGTTGTATGTATGAATGGGGACTATTTTTTCACTTGAAACATCAATTAATTATTTTTTCAACAGTTATTGAAATTAAAAATATCAAATGAAAATGGATTTCGTATACAACATAATCCATTATCTAAAAATATTTCTAAAACATTCGTTATTTTCTGTATTATTTTCCTTAGTAAATTCTGATGTGCATGATAAAATGTCTGAGTTGTTTTTGTTCAACTATCCTTGCCAAAGTATCAGCTTACTCTTAAAAGTTTCAATTTTCCTGCTCTTGGTTAAATTCAAATAGTAAAGTTCTCCAAAAGTGTCACCCATGTAACTGAGTTTTCTGATCAATCTTTATTGATAAATGAGCTTGCCAATATATGCTTTTTCTACCAAAAAAAAAAGAAATGTAAAATTCGTTTTCTCAAATCGAAAATATGTCGTAATATTTTACCGCGTGAGCACCATTTGATTTCCGTATGTAGGGATAATGCATCATGCATAGATCCTACAGAATAAAATCACAAAGAAAATTAAATGTATCATGGGCAGTAGAAATTCATTAAGGTATCCGACTACGTTCGGAACCATGATTTTTCAAAGCGCATAAATGGATATTTTTCATGATATTTAGTGTCACTTAGATTAGAAAATATGCATAAAATTGTTTTAAGGATATTTTGACAAAATTTTTTTTATTTAAATATAATATTTTGGCAGAAAATTAACTTAGAATAATCTTTTTTCCAAATGTTATCCTTCTGCGAAAAATGCTTCTATTGTAATAATACATATATCGGGATGAGGTCTTAGATCCTTAAGTAAGACTTTTCAGGGGTGCATATGGACGTGACTTTTTATTTATGGATGATAATGCTCGTCCACATCGAGCAAACCTCGTTGATGAATTCCTTGAAAGTGAAGACATTAAGCGAATACCTTGGCCAGCAAACTCTCCTGACCTTAACCCAATAGAGAACTTATGGGACTACCTTGGAAGAGCCATTGCACGTAGACATCCTCCTCCTAGAGATGTAAATGGTCTGAAGACTGCATTGCTGGAAGAGTGGAGTTTAATTCCCCAGACTGTGATTAACAACGTTATTTCCAGCCTTAAAACACGTTGTGATATGTGTGTACGAGTCAGGGGAGATCATATTCCATATTAAATTCGTAAGACTTAATTCTTTTTCTGAATCATTCCTTTTTTTCTTAACTCTCTTTGTCACACTTTATTACCATTTTTATTGTTTCATGCTACATGTGGTAATCTTCAATTTTTTCTTTTGCATTTATGTGTCATAATGTTATGTATCATTCCACGAAAATTCATTAAATTATAAGTCATAGTCTCTGAGAAATCCGTGAATTTATGCATGTAAACATTATTTTGGACATGAGTGTATTTTGCCTGTATATAGCTCAGACCTCTCTACAGAGGCTCAACTAGAATTTTTGAAGTATCTAACTTAGAAATGGGTTTATTCATATTTTACGACAACAGAGGGGAGCAATTTTAAGAAAAAAAACGTCAATAATTATTTCATTTGGTGGTAACTCTGAAAATAATGTGAATTTTTCAAAAATTCTAGTTGAGCCTCTGTAGAGAGATCTGAGCTATATACAGGCAAAATATTATTATAATAGAACCATTTTTCACAAAAGGAGAACCTTTGGGGAAAAGATTATTCTAAGTTATTTTTTTGCCAAAATATTATATTTAAATAAATTTTTTTTGTCAAAATCTCCTTAAAACAATGTTGTGCATGTATTCTAATCTGAGTGACACTAAATATCATGAAAATTATCCATTTTTACGCTTTTTTAAAATCATGGTTCCGAACGTAATCGGATACCTTAAATGAAAAAAAAATGCTTTGCAATTATGCCCCTGATATTTTATAGACGAAAATATGTTTCTGATTTCATTTTATTTGTAATTGCTCAAGATATTCGACTTAAGGTAGCGACACAAGGAATGTAGTCTTAAATAAAAGACGCTGTGATGCGTCATCTAGAGAATCCACCTAAATTTAATACTAATTAATTTATTTAGTTAGTATTAAATAAACTAATTAATTTAATACTCCACTCCTAGAATGACAAAGAAACGTTCACTTTACAAGTGCACATTCCATACTGAGTATTTCTAGCAAAGCATTGATGACAAAGCTCGCAGTTTTCTATTAAAATTTGTTTTAGATTTCCTTTTACGTTACCTAAAACGGTTTCTGGTCTAATTAGAGAATTTCATTTGCTTCGAGTTTAAGACGAACTTTTAGATCAAATACAACACAATTTTAATTTTTCTCCATCAATAACTAATTATATATAACTGAAATAGTTTACTTTAAATAAAAAAATCGATATTGCCGTAAATGAGAAGCATTTTGTTATCGTTATATTACTTAAGAGAGTATATCTAATTTCGTTAATAATTGTAATAATAATCTTCAGCAATATATAATATTATAAATATTAAGTTTTAATTGAAAAACCGAAATCGAAAATCTATTAAACTGTTTAAAAAATATAATCATAAAAGTGTACTTACCAATTCTGCCTTTGAAAGGCTAAAAGAATAAAAAAGGCATTTTAGAAAAAAATAAATGCACTTTTAATGGAATTAAACTATTGCTAAAATTCCTAAAAGAGTTTAAATAATTTAAAAAATTGATCAAAATACATTTTTAACAATAAGTATTATAAGAACCAAAACGTATAAGCAAACAAATCTGAAGTGAAATGGAAATACGGAAGTAAAAAGATAAAACTAGTAAAAAATCTAGAAATCTGAACCAGAGAAAAACCAAATTAAAAAAAAAACTTGTAAAATTAAATGAGCTCCCTTTTACTGGAAAATTTTTAGAACTGAATAACGAAAAGATGACCTCTCACACTGTTCTTTAAAAAGAGAAAACTACAATTTATTTGCAAATGTTTACGTTTCTCTTATGAGCTGCTCTGTAGCACAGCGACTGTTCTAACTACTAATTCTTACTAATCGAGCTCAATACGATGGTCATTTTCGCAATTTATTCTCGAAAATCTACAGCAATCTCACAATACACGATGCATGTACATATTATTTTCTAAGCTATTTATTGCTCAACAATTGCAATCACAAAATTTTGTAAATGGTTATTATATATATATTTTTTCTTGTGTTCTTTTTACTCATAGTTTTAAAAAAAATTTCCTTTAGCTTATTTACTCCGAAATATTTAATTCTATATGTTAAAATTAAGTTATTTTTCCATTAATTTAAAATTTTTTTTAATTAAAATTACTCTAGATGTTACACAATGGAGAAAAAATTCTATTTAAGTTAATAGAAAACAACTTCTGCGCTTTCAAAGTGACACTCTTGGGACACGATTCTACGAAGCACTACTCACGAGGTGACTCGTCGCTAAGTAAATATTGCTTCCACCTCCTCGCATAAGCTCGAGAAAGAACATTATAAAACTTCTAAACAATAATTGCTTTAATTCAGTGTGGTGTACACAGATCTCTCTTTACATTCTAAAAAAAAAAAAGTTTAGACGAAAGCGCCGCGAGGGGTATTCTCTATGGTAAACATTAAAAATTTGTTTGTCTGTGGGAGGTTTGAAGCCCCCCCCTCCCTGAGTACACCACTGCTTTAGTTATTCCTGATTTTTTTAGTCTATCAAGCTGAATTGTGGTTTTCTCTCTTTATGAAAGAAGCATTCCACTTTTGTGTTTGAATAAAACTTACGTCATTATTTGCTAGCTCAACGATGAGCCTTCGTCCTCTGAACGTTATTCCTTCGGTTTTATAAGCCTGAAAAAAAAAGCTTCATTATTTATTAGTGTATTTGTGTAGTTGCAAAATGTTTTATGTAGAATATATAATTAATCCTTAAATTTCTTCCTCTGTTAATAATATGAATAATTATATATATGCAGAAGGCCGCTCACACTTTATGGAAACGAATTTGTAATAAATTTTCTCCCTTGCATTTTGAGATAAAACTTTGGCAACTTCAGAATAATCGTCTGCTAACATTTTGTTTTGATTGGAATGTAAAATAAAAGATTTATTTTAAAATTGTCCCCTAAAAATGATATATCGCTCGAAAGTTTCGTAGTTAGGCTTTCCAAGGAGGAATATTCGTGTCAACAAATTAAAAAGTAGTGTAAGAATCTTGGTTATTGCATTTCAATCAAAGGAATTTATGATACATTAAATATGAAAAGGAAAAAGCGTCTAGCAGAAAGTAAAAATGAAAACATGACCACGAAATTCTATTCTAAGACTGTTCAAACGCAGACAACTATCAAGAAAGTGAAGTCGTTGATCCTAAAAAAAAATCACCAACTGAAAGATTCATTGCATCGAAACTAGGAATGTCTCCCGGAGAACTGTAATTAATATCATTCATAAATATTTAATGTTAAAAAAATGTTAAAGCCTAAAATTCGTCTCCTTTTTTAAAACATATTGCTGAAAGAAAAACAAATTGTAGAAAATTATATAAAAAATACCTAGCTGCCGAAAAATGGAAATGTGTGGTAATACTCGATGAAGTATGGGTATATTTAAGTGACTGCAGTAAACGAAGATCAATTTTCTATTGCTCAACTGACGGGAATGACCGTACGAAATGGCTTCGTCAGTGTACAGTAAAGTTCCCAAAGGTATTCATGATAGTTGCAGAATTTTTTAACAACGGTAAGTTAAAAATAAAAAAGTCTCAAGTAAATCCAAAATTAATTCATTTTACTACCAGCAGAATATTTTAGAACCAATTTTTGAAGAAGAAATTCCAACCTTATTTGGCTATGAAGCCTACATTGATAAAGTTGAGCTTCATATGAACAAAGCCTCTAGTCACACGTCTAAGTCAACTGCCGCTTGTTTAGGAAAAAAAGAATCAGAAACAGAAACAATTCTATTTGATAAAATCCGTGCCAAATCACCCTAACTTTCTCCACTGGAATTGGTGCTTTCAGTTTCTTAAAACGAGCCTTAGGAAAACGGCATCCAAGAACACTGAAGGGGTTTTGGAAAACGGATCAAGAAGAATGGAGTAAATTTGCATGAGAGTACTATGAAAAAGTTTACTTTCATGAAAAATTCGAGCTAAAGCTATTGTCAAGAATCATGGCTATCAGATAGAAGCAAATTGCCACAAAAAATACGGTATTTATTAAGGAAAATTAACCATCAAAACCGTTTCCATAAAGTGCGAAATACCTGTATTTATCACTTCATCGTTACATAGCTCTAAATATCTCGCATGTATATATATATACGCGCGCGAAAAAGTTACTGAATCAAATAATGTCAAATATTTCCAATAGAAAATAAAACAAAATTATATAGTTTTATTATTCTCAAATAAACTATAAATGAATCTTTAAAGTTTTAAGAGCAATATTGAAATATTAATACATGAGCTTTTGATTAAAAAGCTAGATTGATTTAAAGACAACTTACTTCTACAGCTCTTTGAGCTTCACGTTCAGTTTTGTATTTAATAAATCCATACCTGAAAAAAAATTTAGAAAGGCATCTGTCAATTTCTCATTTCAATGCCAATACCATTAATTTTAGATATCAAATATTACATCAAATTTTAATTAAATTTAGACTTCAAATTTTCATTCGACGCAGTTATTTTTACACAAGCATTAGAATAGTTAGCAGCATGGAGTGAGCTTACAATACAAAACTTGAGCAAAATCGTTATTTAAATAAATATTGATAAAGTTTGTACAGTTCTTGTTAATTTTAAAGTACTATAGTCTTTTTGTAATAAATAATAAAAATTTAAAATATAATTTTAGTCTTAATACCTACCGTGGAGCAACATGTCTCTTTTGTTGAAGAGTTCGGACGTATTCTACGACACCATACTTAGCAAACACGCATTTCAACTCTTCATTTTCAACCTAAGAATAAACAGCATATAAAATAACAAATTTCATATAGCACTTAATTGATTATAATTTTATTCTTCTTGAGCTAATGTATTATCCAATAGCTCAAGTCCAGTTGATCGACATAAATTTTCTCCTTTGAAGAATAAAGTAGACTTTTTAAGCCTAAATTAAGGGAATGCAAGGATGTCTGTTTCAAATCGATGAAATGACAGAGCACCGAATTATCTACCTAGTCGGGCCATATATTCTGTTACAATTAAAATGAACTTAAAATAAAAATTTTTAAAAAAACTTTACAAGCAAATTTAAAGCTTAATCTTCTTAAAGTTTTATTTTTACCTTCAAATTTAACATATTGCACCTTTTATTCAAAATGGTAACTTTTTAACTTACACTCACTTCAAGTCTCTGTCCAATCATCTGTCGAGGAAAGTACTGTCTCTTTGGGAATTTCTATCACTGCTTTCCTTAAAGAACGTTTGAGACTGTTCCGATTGAAATGCTATTTTTGGCCCATCTTTGCGTCCTATACTGACCACAATACATCGCTGAGTTGATTTAAATCCGGTCCACTGGAAAGCCTATCTTCGTACTCTATTGAGTCAGGCTCATTCTTTAGGTCGTCTACGCCACATGAGCAGAAGCAGAGTCCTATTGAAAAGTCCCATCGTTTCCAATGAACAGGTTTCACTATCATCCATACAGTGTCTAGGTAAACTTTTGTCTTGACCTTTTCTCCTTTCTAGCAAAATTGAATATCTTAGAATCTTCAATGTACCCCACCAAATCATTACGGAAGCCAGATGATGAGCAGCTCTCTGCGTTCATTTTTTCCTTCTCTTTTGCTCCTTGGACACTTCTTTCATATACACGGTCATCCTGGCGATTGAAAGATTCTTCAACATCAAAAAATTTTCTCGTGGTAATTCGTGAGTGGCCATTATGAGTATCTCGCACCAATGGGGTATTTTTGCTTTAAGATACCTTTGGCACCTCAATTCCATTGTAAGAAAATGGCAAGTTATTCCTCAACACTCTTTTAGTTTAAGGTCTTCGTTTACTATGCCATATATTGTTTTTTTTTTTTTAAACATTCATCTGTTTAGCAAGATGAGTCTTCTTTCGACAAGGATTTCTACGAATTCTAACCCTAAATGCTTTGACGAGAATTGGGGTTCTCACCGAACGCAGACGGTCGCTTTTAGTATGTTCAGCAATGCTGTCGGTATAAAAAGGATATCTTTATTGTTGAATAAATGAATAATCTCTTTTGATGCCGAAATGTTTAAGAGCCTTAAAAATCTCAGAGTGGTTCTTTTTTTAATGCAGAGAAGTAATTGTTGCACGCTTCTGTTCGACATTCATCCTACTGTGTTAAAGCTCTGACTGATTTAGAACAACATGGGTGAAAGACTAAAAATTTTAGAAAAATACTGTAGACAATCTCAAACGAGGAAATTCGAAATCTTCTGATGCGTTTGCAGAATCGTTAGCTGTGAGTCATAGTGGACGATCTTAAATTTTTGTATCAAAACTTATGGCACAACAAGGTATTATTGAAGTGATTTTCTAATTTACGAATAATATTTAATCTAATAATTACAAAAGTCAATGTTGTACTACATCAATATTGAATCTCTAATCTGCCTCTGATAGATACAATTAAAAGAAACGGATTAATTAGTCCTGATACGATAAATATCCTCAAAAAGAATAGTCTCCAAATTGCACTTAATTTCCACAGTTCTGATATGCGCCAAGTAATCAGTATATGGTCATCCTCCTCACTAACATTCTATATAAAGTAGCAGCTGCCCATAAGCATTTGGTTAATTATAAAGTAACTTATCACTTTGTATATATATATATATATATATATATATATATATATATATATATATATATATATATATATATATATATATATATATGAGGACTTTCAAATTCCAGTTCAATTCAACACTCAGTTAATCAATCAAAGGACTTAAATATTAAAAAAGTTAAATGTAAAACTGAACAGGATATTTTAGTCTCGGAGGGAAGACCACTTCGGCTCAATATACTAAATTTTTAACGTTTCCTGTCAAAATTTACAATACCAAACCGGAAGAAATCTGAATCAGAAAGAAAAAAAGTTAACATTTTGTTTAATTAGTGAACAATGATACAATAATGCATGTTAAATGTGTAGTGCGTGAAATAAAGTATTTACAAATTAGTGATAAAACTAGCTCTTTACTGTTCTAATTTCCAAACTGCGCAATGTGTGGACAGGGAGGTCCAGTCCAGTTTGGTATTATGGTTTTTCCCCACACAATGGAATTTGGAGACCATAAAGCACAATAAGCGTCTCTTCTATAATTTACTAATTTCTTCTAAAATACAAAACGTTTTGAGACCATAGCTGAAATTTATCAGAGTTTTTAATGTGTGAATAATGTTAACGCGACCTAGTGTAAAGCTCATATCTCATATATTCAGTCCATAGTGAAGATACTACTTTAAAAAAAGCATACAAGTATAAAGTGTACAAATTAAAAGATAATTCATTAATGATATTTTAATTCTCTCTGTTTGATTACTTAAATTTTAGGAAATCAAAATAAATGGTTGTGTGTATTCTTTAACTCAAAACAAAAAATATTTCTTAAGGTTCTAATTCAGTTCTAGTTCGAATCAATTTTAAACCATATATGCAAATATACGCAATCTATTATTTCAGGAACTGGAAAATACTATCACATTGGTATTGTAATTTTTTTTTTTTTTTTTTTTTTGGATTTAGATTTCAATTTAGTTTTTAGCTTATAATTTATTTTCTATAATTGTCATTAAATTTTTATGTCAAAAAAGAGTGCACTGAATCAGTTTGAATGAGGAAATGTATGTATTTTGTTTTTACTGAACATTAATAATGATGAATTAAAATGTAATGTTATAGAGCGTTGAGAGAGAGAGAGAAAAAGAAAAGTTGTTTGGAAGTATTTTCATTTAAATAATTAATATTTTTTTAAGAATAATATGGATTAAATTTTAAAAGTTTCCTTTTACCGATTTAGTTTCTCTTCACACGTGAGTTTAGTTTGTCAGCGTATTGTCGAGTAGCAGGTTCACTTGTATCGTTAAATCGTTGATATTAGTGTTTGTTTTTTATCGTGATTTTAGTTTATACTGATTGATAAACAAGAGAAAAAAGGGGATTTTAACAAATCAAGAGAAACTCAAAACACGCTTTGAACATCTTACTGATGAACAGTGGCGAACGTAGGCTATTTTCATAGGAGGGGTTACATTTAAAAAAAAAACGTAGACGAATGTACCAACATAATCTTTGGGATCTAAAAGTCTGTTGGTCTATGGGAGAGGTTTGAACTCTCAAACCGTACTCTTCTGTATACCATTCCTCGTTAATAAATAAATCGTAAATGGAGCATCAAGTCTGGTTTTAGAAGATAATCAGAGAGAAGAGGATAAGACGAAGCAGCAAATGAGCTATAACGCAGCTGTAACACACATTGAAGTGCTCATTCAATGTCTGGAGGAATAAGATGATACATCACTTTATGACCAAATGGCGTTGAGAGAGAGAGAGAGAGAGAGTTATATTTATGTCACCTTATAAAGCTGCAGAGAGAGGGCAATTGGTGACGAACCTCGTAATTTTGAACCTTGTTCAAGAGACGAGGATGACACCTGAGCTGGTACCCGTCCCCTAAATTCCCCACCAAACCAAAGGGAGGACGTTTGAACCTCGACATACTTAACGAGCATCGACCCCTCAGCACGGTGGGTCTTCAGCGAGACTAGCCTCAATCTCCTGACATGCTTGCCTCGAATCCGTGATCTTAACTACTAGGCTACTGCGTCCACCTAAATGGCGTTAAAAACCCAACAAAAACTGTCGACGGATTATTTCGTGAAAAAGGAAACTTCTAGACAATGTTGTTATGTGTACACAAACATATGTTTAACTTATAAAATGATAAATTTTTAAACTTGCTTCAAGTATGAATTAGTACTTTTCGAAAGCATTCTTGTGCTAATTTGTTACTGTTTTAAACTATTCTGAATGAGTGAATATTAACGTTGCCCTATTTAGCTACTCGAGGGCTTTTGGAGACGGACCTCGTTATTTTGAACCACGGTCAAGGGACGACGGCGACACCTGAGCTGTCCCCACCTCTCCTAACTACCACACCACACCAACGGGAGGACACTTGAGCTCTCGACAGATTTAACGCGCATCGCTCCCCTACACGGCGGGCCATCAGCAGTGCTAGGCTTGAATTCATGACACACCAGCCACAAGTCCGTTACTTTCACCACTAGGCAACCGTTGCCACTTTAAACTATTATGTGGGTTTTCCGCGGTTACCGTGCCATTCAATTCTGTGGATATAAACGAGAGTTTACTAGTAAACATTTTAGTTCATGCTTGTGTATATCACCATCGAATCAAAAAATTATTTTAAATGATTAATTTGTAGTTCCATTCCATATTTACTAATATCAAAATCACATAATTCAGTTTTACATACGAATTACATATATCTTTAATATGTATTACATCTTGTGATGGAGCTTTATCGGAATTACTTCTATTAATCCTCTTGGGATTTCTTTGGGGCCAGAATGGTAATTCTTTTCAACCAGCCCAAGAAGAGAGCGTGGTTATGCAGATTAGGAATCATATATATTGGAATGTTAGTATTCGCGATAAGCGCTAGGTCAATCTAAGTGAAGCGCAGAGTGCTAAGTAAGCTAAGTGAAGTGAGCTAAAGTTCTAGGGAAGAGAGTTAGTGCAAGCTAGGAGTTCTGTGAGTCGGTCTAAAAGGGCCAGTGCAGATAAGCAAAAGTGGGTCCGAGACCAGAAGAGCCTTAGCAAGTGCAAGTCAGATGGAAGGATAAAATTGATGTTTTAAGGACTGTAGCTGTTCGCCAAGGAAATAGCGGTATACTTGTATGTTTAAACTTTAAGAATAGAGTGGATATTATTAAGTTAGGGAATAATCTATAAAGATAGATTCAGTGGCTAATTGCGCTATTTATCAGTATTACGGTTTGCGTCGTTTCACTTCTGATCATAAGCCTCCTATTCTAGTGTTGTTGTATTGTATATAAATTAAGATAATAATAAACTTATTTTATTATGGGAGAGTTTAGTGGTTCATCTTTCATTCCCTCAGACGTAGGTCGCGTGGATGGTGGAGAGAAGATATCTCCAATGGTGGGAATACCACAATCTATAAAATGATTTTTCAATAATATAGTATGAAACTGATTTATAGTAATAAATTAATTCTTCTCAGTGGTAAACGGCTAAATAAATATAAACGGCTGATAATTAATTATCGTAAGCAAAAAATTAAAAGATAATTTTTTTTACTGTAAACTTTGCACGCATTTTTATCATTAGAACTTAATTTAAACTATAAAAATTTTGTAATTTTAACATAAGGTTCATTTTCTTAATAAATAAGTATCCTAAACATTTTAAGATCAAAGTTTTACAAATACAAAATACGACTTTTCAATTCTCAAAACATTTTAGTGGCCACGGTTGCCTAATGGTCAAGGTAACGGACTCGTAGCCAGTGTGTCATGAGTTCGAGCCTACTACCGCTAAAGAACCACCGTGTAGGGGAGCGAAGCACGTTAAATCTGTTGAGAGCTCAAATGTGTCCTCTCGTTGGTGTGGTAGTTAGGAGAGGGGTTGCCGGCTCAGGTGTTCAGAATTACGAGGTCTGTCGCCGAAAGCCCTTGAGTAGCCGAACAGTGCGACGTAAATGTTCACTCTATTAAAACTTATTTTAATGTAAAAAAATGTAATTCCTTTTTTTTATCGTAACTAATTTAGTTTTGTAATGTTTAAAATCACAGAGTTTAGTACTTCTTCTAGCAGTATTCTTTTTCTTCAGTGAGTTTTTTCAACAAAATTTACCGAGAATTCGAAACCCACACATAAGCTGAATTGAAAAAAAAATTATTTGTAAAAGGAAAGAGAAGAGTAATTCGTTTACGGAACGTGATCGTTGACCTGTGTTTCCTGCTCTGCTGCATAATCATCCATATGAGTGAAAGTGAATTTTACGAACCATTCGGAAACTCGGATTCTGACTCTGATTTCGAAGGATTTATGTGACTTTCTTTTTTTTCTTCGTTTTTCCGATTTCATTTTTTTTTTTATTTTCGTGATTAAGAGATTCGTATATAAGCCGACCCCTTACTTTAACTTCAAAAAAGTTCCAAAAATTCTCGGCTTATACACTGAAATATGCGGTATTCTTTTCGCCTTTCCCTCTATAATAAAATGTAAATACTCCTTCTAGAAATTGCTATAATTGTCAAGAGAGAGTTTTATTAGAATTGCTCTTAAGCAGTGGCGTAGATACCCATGGCCTCGGCCTCAAGCTCGGGGGGCTCGGACGTTGACCACCAAGCAAGCCGAATTTGCGATATTATTAAAAAGTTTGTTATTTTCAATTTTTTTCATTTTTCTATAAACTGTTACTTGAAGTTACTTGAACTTCAAGTTCCACATGAAAAATTTTACCATACTTATAATTACATCTCAAGAAAACCACACAAGAAGCATTTCCTACCTAGTTACATTCTATTTTTAATAACAATATGATTCATAATAAGTTAGTTTCTTGTTTCAATATTTTGCAATTTTAGCAGTATCTGCAATACACTGATGTAATTTTGTCCCCCCTCCTTTGCTCTTTTGCAGAGGTTTTTTTTTTTTTTTAAATTATTATATAATAATAGTGTAATGTATTTTCTTGTTCATGCATATTTTTTGCTTCATTTCTTATCAATCTCGGTGACCATTTTGTAGCTCTAAGCTCTCTGGTGGATGAATTCGATCTTCCTGAATAAATAAATAGCCAGGGATTCCCAGCGACGATCTGTAGAATAGCATTACATTTCTCCTTCCTTTTAAAGTCAGCAAGTCTCCTTCCTTTTAAAGTTCAGCACATACGAATTGTGAATTGGATAAATTATAAAACTAAAATTATGTGTTAAAAAAAAGAAGCCCAGGGATGCGTTTAAGCGCAAACAACACCAAGAAAGAGAACATAGAAAATAAAATTTTCGTTTTTAAAATATTTATATATTTTTATTTTTTTACTTAATAAAATACAACCATGATCGGTCCCTCATTTTTTTTCTGCACCAGGGCCCTTGAATACCTAGCTAAACCACTACTTAAGTGATATTACACGTTCTCGTAATTAAAAAATTATAGTTTAAAAAAACCCTAAAAAACACACTTTTATAGAACAAAAAAGTAAAAGAATAATTCTTAATATAAGAACAAAATGATTAACGAGAAAATGAATGTCACTGTGGTAAAAGCGTTAGGTGTTTTGTATTACATTTTTACACTAACTCAGCATTTCGGAATAGAACTAGTAAGAATTTATAACAATTAATATAAAGTATCCCACGCTTTTACCTCACTGACATTATAACTTTCTCGTTAATTAATTTATTCTTATATTAAGAATTATTCTTTTACTTTTTAGTTCGATTCACACACACGCTCCAAAGTGTGTGTTTTAGTTTTATTTTATAAACTATAATTTATTTTTCATTTTTTAGTTCGATCTACATTAAAAGCCTGTTCTTTTAGTTTTTAAAACTATCATTTATTCCTTGTTGAATTTATCCTGAAGTTTGATATTTGGAGCCGGAATTACGTGGCTGCTGAGATTAGTCTTGCTCTTCTATGGATATTAATTTATGGGTTTGAAGGGTACTTATCCTCTCCGCTTACGGGGCCTCGGATGAGTCTCATATCGTTGTATTTCAAAGATTCCGTCTCTATAGATACAGGTGAAACTAATAAAAGTGAGTAAGAAGAAATATTAAATTTTAATCGTATTATCACCTTTTAAGCGTATTGCTATAATGTTAATTCGTATCATCACTTCTAAACGTATTGCTTTATAAAAATTAAAAATATTTAGCAGTTGGAACATAATTTTTTTTTTCAAACGCACGAGTCTTTTTTTTTTATTTCTATTTTCAGAAAAAATAGACTTATATTATGGTTAGAAATTGCTAACTCACCCACACTCCCCTTTCTCACATAAAGAACACTTTTTTGTTTGCTTTATTTGTATTAATAACAAGCGTTTTTGTTTTTAGGGTTGCACCTTTTTAAAGGGTAGGGTCTTTTAGTCGCCATATCTGGAATTAGTCGCCAAATTTGGAAATAGAGTATGGAATTAGTCGCCAAATCAGGAAATGATATATGCAATTCGTCGCCAAATCTGGAAACAATATGACTATATCGCCAAATCTTGAAATCCTTATTTTTGAAGATCCTGATCAGGACAATAGAAAAAAATTATGAAATTATTGTATTGTCATTGGTCCTTGACAAGTGTGCAAAATTTCTAAATAATCTGACCTTTTAAAGTGGGTAAAAATCGAGTCCAAAGATTCCATTGCGCACAAGTGAAACTTATAAAAGCATGTTAAAAAATGATATATAATTCTTGTCACTATATATACCAACGTGAATAGAAATAAAATCAATTAGCTTATTATAATTTCAAATAGCTGCATGAATTCTAGTATTTTTCTCTTTCAATATCTCAGGGGATATACTACATAGTTTTGACAGTAGATATAATTTTCTTATAATTCTAAATGAATTAGAAAAATTTGTGTTGATAAAAAATCGTTGTTGGATAAAATTTAAATGTATTGGAAAATTAAACAGTAATTTCTCTTTAAAATATATCTAAAAATATTTCATAGTAAAACAGAAAGTGAATGAATATTCATCAACGTGTTTTTGCTGTTACTAATGCCACCTGATTGACAAAGGCCAGATCGAAGCCTACAAAATTCATAATGGCAAAGGGTTGACGCATGTCGTTATCCATAGCTTTGCGCATACAAGTGACAGAAAGATCCCCCCAATTTTGAGGGAAAACAAACTGGAGGTGGTCAGGGGCCTCCTACTTCTCTTCCCTTTAACCAACCTCATTAGAGGACTTGCGGCTCTACGGCTATTTAGAGTACCTCCATGGTGCCAAGGCACTATACATTTACTAACATCCATGCCTTCTCTGGGATTCGAACCTAGGCCCTACGGATCAGCAGGGAACCCTCGTAAAGGGATGAGAACAACACCCAAACTGATATCCTACTCTCCAAACTTCCACACCCTACCAACATGAGGACTTCAAGCCAATGGAAATTTAACGTGCATCAATCCCTCTATATGGCATGTCTTCAGTGGCATCAGGACTCCAACTGATGACTCGATAACACCGGCAACGAGTTCGTGATCGCGGGCACCGTAAATCCTAAGCACTACAGATTCAAAACTGGAGTTTCTTTGGCTATATATATGAAAAGTAATTTAAAAAAGAATATTAAAAATTTCAGATGACTAACTGAATAATAACTTGAAAACTTCATATAGTATTCCAGTAGTTTGGATTTAACTAGCAGTTCTGATTCATGTTTAGTAGGTTAAACTCACCCACCCAAACGGTATAGTGGTTAGCGACGCTGACTGCTGTGCCATAAGGCCTGGATTAGAATCAAGGAGAAGGCATGGATGTTTGTAAATGTATAGCGCCTTCGAGGCATGGGGGTACTCTAAATAGCCGTCTAGCCACAAGTCCTTTCGTGAGGATGGTGGAAGGAGAAGAAATGTGGGAAATATCTGACCACCCCCACGTAGTCCTACCTCAAAATTGGGATGGAAACGGGTGTATGATTCTCAAAGCTACAGCTGACGATTGGCTTCACTTAGCCCTTTGCCATGATGAATTTCGTGCGTCTCGATCTGGCCTTTTCAGATCAGGTGGCATTAGTAACAACAGCAGGTTAAACTAATTTAACATACATTTAACAATAAAAATAATATTTTCTGTAGAGCATATTTTCTGAATTATTTTTCCCCGAGAATTAAATAATACTCAAATTTTCTCTCTAACCTTATAAAATATTCCTTAAATACATACTATTATGTATTAAAATACACACTATTTATTCTATTTCATAATCTCTGGTATATTTAAAAAAACTATATGTTGGGTGACAAGTAAAAACTCAAGATTAAGTTCTCTCTCAGTAAGTGGACTGTAGTTTTTATTACTTGTTGCTCAGCTCGCTCGTTTCGACTCCTTACTCGGTGGAGTCAGAGGTTACACAGATTCGTTAGACACTCTGAGCGCTAGAGGGCGCTCTACATTTACATACGTACACTGAACATGCCGCCCGGCCTTGCAATGTTTTTCAACATGCAAGATTTACATAGAACATAATCATAAAGATAACACACAGAAATACAATACTTCAAAATACAAACAAAACAGAATACAAATGAAGACAATGTATAAGCAATTGATAAATCACACAGAATTTTAAAAAAATTACTATTCTACACACAAACATTACTATCTGAAGGGTTATATATGCTACTTCACACACACACTGTTTCAATTGGTAGAATGCACAGTTTCGAAATGGGTCTCTTAAATATACCTCTAGTGGTTTTGATTTCCACTACTCTTACTTTAGAATCCTTTCCTGGATAAATATTATTGATTCTACCTAATGACCATTGACATGAAGGTAAATTATCCTCTTTTATTATAACCATATCTCCAATTTTAGCATTCTTTTTCTCGAAATGCCACTTATTTCTCTGCTGCAAACTATTTAAATAGTCTACACTCCACCTTTTCCAAATTAATTGAATTATTTTTGTAATTTTCTGCCAATTATCCAACCTATTTTCATTTAAATTAGTTAAATCAGGCTCAACAATTGATGTAATTGATCTACCTATCAAAAAATGAGAAGGAGTCAATACATTTAAATCATCTAAGTCAGAAGATAATGGGACAAGAGGACGAGAATTTAACATCCCCTCTATTTGGATAATCACGGTCAGAAACTCTTCATATGTTAATCTAATGTTACCTACTACTCTCTTTAAATAGAACTTAAAAGATTTAACGCCTGCCTCCCAGAGACCTCCAAAATTTGGGGCTCTAGGGGGAGGAATTTCCAATCTATTCCTTCAGAGGCCATATAACTTGCAAGTGCCTCATCAGGTTTACACACCAAATTAAACATTTTTTTAAGTTCTATATTTGCACCCACAAAATTTGTTGCATTATCAGAATACAACTTAGCACATTTACCTCTTCTAAATATAAAACGCTTAAGTGTAGCAATAAATGCATTAGAGGTTAAATCAGTCACAATACCTAAGTGCACAGCTTTAGAAACAAAACATATAAATATACAAACATAGATTTTGTTATATACACCTTTTCTCTGCCCTTTATACTTAATGTAAAAGGGGCCACAGAAGTCCACACCTGACACATTGAATGGATAATTTTTGATAACTCTATCCCTTGGCAAGTCAGCCATTATTTGATCAGTGCAAGTGGGATTGGCCTTACAACAAATTACACAATTATGAACAACTTTTCTACAAATATTACGGCCATTCAATATCCAAAAATTTTGCCTGATCTGATACAAGGATTGTGGACCACTATGTAAAAACTTTTTATGAAAATACTCAACTATTAAATAAGTCAATTTATGTTTCGAAGGCAAAAGAATTGGAAATTTCTGGTTATAATTAATATCACTATTTCTCAATCGACCTCCAACTCTCAAAATCCCTTCACTATCAATAAATGGATTGAGTGTTTTTACTCGACTGTTGGAAGGTACCATGGCAGAATTTTGAATACCATTCATCTCTACTTTAAACTCTTCCTTTTGTACTAATTTCAATAAAAGCTGTTCAGCCTTTTTAATTCTCCTAAATCTAGAGGCCCAATTCTCTTGCTTTCTTTGTTCTTACAATTATAAACAAATCTACAAATAAAACTTAAGACACGAATAATTTTAAAATAGTCATTACTAAGGTTAAGTAAATTATTTACAAAAGAGTTAGTAGCAGAATCAAGAAAAAAGTTAGAAAAGTCACTACAGTTTTTAAGTTCACCTGGATCCTTGATCACTGCAACAGGAATTTGTCGTTGTGGGTACTGGTTGCTCATCAGAAATTTAGGACCATTCCACCACAACTCGCAGGTTTTAAGTTTTAGAGAATCCATTCCTCTGGAAACGAAGTCGGCAGGATTGTCCTCTGTTGCCACATAACGCCATTGCTCACTGGAAGTCATCTCCTGGATTGTAGCAATCCTGTTAGCCACAAAGGTTTTTAGTTGATATGACTCCTTCCTTATCCATGACAAAACTATCATGGAGTCACTCCAAAGAAAAGTATTAGTCACATTTAATTTCAAAGCTTGCTTGACACGATGCACTAATTTTGCTAACAGCACAGCGGCACATAGCTCAAGTCTGGGAATCGTTGTTTGCTTGGTAGGCGCAACTCGGGATTTACTGGCAATAAGATGCACTAGCATATTTCCATCTGAGGTTATGGATTTGCAGTAGACGACAGTTCCATATGCTGACTGGGACGCGTCGGAGAATCCATGCAGCTCGATCACTTCCGGTTGCTCTACCACAATGCATCGATTGATGTTGATGTCATTTACTACCTGAAGTGATTCGACAAATTGTCGCCATTCTCTATTGATTGTATCTGGAAGCAAATCTGTCCAATCAATCTTTAGCATCCATAATTTTTGAAGGAAGATTTTCGCCTTCGCCACCACAGGACCTAAAAGACCTAGAGGATCATATATCCTGGCGATGGTTGACAAAACATCCCGTTTGGTATTTAATTCGTGCAAGTCTATTTTTACTCTGAAGGAGAAGCAATCCTGCTTGGGGTTCCAATAAACACCCAACACTTTTATCTCTGATGAATCTGAAAAATCATAATTTTCGGAAACCTCGATCAATTCCGTATTATTTCCGCACCACTTATGCAAAACCATACCTCCTTTAGCGAAGATATTGATCAGCTGATTTTTCAGTTCTTTTTGCTTCTAATAAGGTCTCTGCACCGGTAAGTACATCATCAATGTACATGTCACTCATCACAACTGAAGACCCTAATGGAAAATTCCCTGCTTCATCTAGGGCTAATTGTTTTAGCGTACGTGTCGCTAAAAATGGTGCACTCGTTGTTCCATAGGTCACAGTTGACAACTCAGACGTTTTTATTGGTTCGTCCATGTTCTCTCTCCACAGAATGCGCTGAAGTTTACGCTGATCTGGATTAATCCAAATCATTCGATACATTTTTGCACATCCGCAATGAATGCAAATATGTGCTTTCTAAAGCGAACCATTATTGAAAAAAGGTCATTTTGAGCAACTCCCCCATTGTATTGTAGAGAGTTTAAAGAATAACCGTTTGTAGTTGCACTCGACGCATTAAAAACTACTCTCAATTTACTTGTTTTTTTATCAGAGCGATAAACACCAAGATGTGGTATGAAATACATTCCACACTCCTCTCTCTCGTCTACCTCTTGCATATGGCCTAGCTCTTTATACTCTTTTAAAAATCTCTATATAATTTTAAATAGTTAGGCTCACGCTTTAATCTATTCCATAAAGAATTTAATTTTTTAAGGGCAATATCTTTTGATTGGCCTAAACAATTTGGATCCTTTTTAAATGGCATAGATACTATGTATCTTCCCGTACTATCTCTAGTATGATTTTTTTGAAAATGCTCCTCACAAATTATCGTTTCCTTATTTTTTATTGTCTCAGGTTCAACATTTTCGATTTCCCAAAATCTCCTCATTGTCTTTTCTAAATCGACATTATCTTTGATTAACCCACAGTGAGGTTTATTTTCACTAGAAACTGGAATACTCCCACTCGCAATATAACCGAAGACTGTATTCTGAAAAATTAATTTTGTATTTAAAAGATTTGTTTGTCCTGGTAAAAGAATTTCATAAAAGATTTCTGCTCCCAACAATAAATCAATATTTCCCGGAATGTTAAAATTTTCATCCGCTAATTTCTCTCTACTGAAATTACCCAAACTAACGTTAAATGGTTGAGAAGGAATCATATCCGTAATTCGCGGCACTACAAAAAGGTCTGCATTAGTTTCATAACTATTTCCTTTATTTGCAATTGTTGCATTAACGCGCGATTTAATCGTTAACTCTGAATTATTTAATCCTGAAACTAAAATGTTTATTTTCTCTCTTTTAAATTGAGTCTATTCATACACTGTTGCGAAATAAAATTGCTTGTTGAACCACCGTCCAACAGTGCTCTGACTTCCTGCATTTTCCCAAAGGAATCTCTAATGAAACAAATCGCGGTTGCAAGTAAAACGGATTTCGATTTTACGTAACTCGTTGCAGTAAACAGATCTCCTACACCCTGAGACTCTTTCGAAATCTCCCCTATGTAATTTATGGGTTTGAACACAGACGCCTTTCGCTGAAAGTTGACTCATCGAGGATTCCTCTGTTTCCGGCTCTTTCTGCCCCCCAATGAAGAAGGTTGAATGACCCTTTCACTCGTAAAATTTGGGTCTCCAGAGAAACACAAGGAAGAATGATGCTTTTTTTTTTGCAGCATTTACAAAAACTTTAGATTTACAAAACTTGACTCTATGCAAATTTAAACAATTAAAACACAAGGAATTATTTTTAACAAGTTCTACCCGTTTATTTACTGATAATTGCTTATATTGAGGACATTTATTTAAAAAATGACTATCAGATTGACACAAAACACATTTTTTCCCTTGACATCTGAGAAAAATACTCTAGACATATTTTTAGAATTTTGATTTTTGCGACAATAATTAATATTCTCACTCAGTGGTTTTCCTCGCGATGAATAAAATAAATCAATTTCTTTTCCCAACGTTAAAGGATCAAACCATTTATCTGCTTGTCTGACACTAATATGTGATGCGGTTTCTTTATCTAAAGTACTAAATATTTTGTCTGAAACTATTAATTGTTTTAATACCTCGAAATTTGAAACATTTCTCAATTTTAAATAGTATTCCCAATTTGTTGTTAATCTACTCGCAAACTGGACATGGGATTCACAATTTTGCCGTGTTGCTTTCTTAAAATTCTCTAAACACGATTGAGGAGTTGGCTCAAATTCTTGGAGTATTATGGACTTTATTTTATCATAATTTTTAAGATCCTCATCGTTCAGATATATAATGATATTTGCAGCTTTTTCTCCTAATAAATTTAACAAAATCTCAGGCTTAAATTTATCAGTAACACTTTTGGCTACAAATGCACGTTCTAATGATAAAAAAAAGAAACTCCATCCCTCAGGTTTGTCGGGAATTTTCACTGTAAGTGTGCGGATACTTTTAATTAAAGAATCCACAGAAAAGGAATCATTACAATTAACTTCAGTATTATTGTCTTTATCATTTGTTCGTATTCTCGCTATCTCTAAATCAAGCTTAGACTTTTCTCTTATTTTTTCTAGCTCTAATTGTTGACTTTCGTCATACTTCCTTTCTTCGATAATTAAATTTGCTAACTCATGCACTGAATCAGGATCGTTTTTGTATCTATCACAGTTTTTTATAAGATCCATGAAGTCTAAAACAGTTAATTTATCACTCACACACAACTCTAATTCAGAAGCGATTCGCCTCAAGTCTTCTTTTTTTGCTCCTTTAAACATCGTTAAAGTTTAAAGTTCGATTTTTTAACGAAAGTCAAAAAACTACAGCACATACCTCGTATTTTCAATGCATAGGTCTCTCCGGTTGAGACGGACCACAATGTTGGGTGATAAGTAAAAACTCAAGATTAAGTTCTCTCTCAGTAAGTGGACTGTAGTTTTTATTACTTGTTGCTCAGCTCGCTCGTTTCGACTCCTTACTCGGTGGAGTCAGAGGTTACACAGATTCGTTAGACACTCTGAGCGCTAGAGGGCGCTCTACATTTACATACGTACACTGAACACTATATCTTATTTTAAGGATTTTTTTTATTTCAAAAGGAAGATTTTAAAATATATCCGGCTATTTTAAAAGCGTCGGTCTTATCGAAAATTGATGGAAATGTTTTATGATTTAATTTTGTATGCCAACTTGCCAACTTATTACATTTGTAAAAATATCAAGCTTTCATGTTTCGTTTACTAATGTAAAAGTTGCAACATTTTTAACGCGAATGTAGGCCATTCCCTGTATGAAGCTGCAAACTTTAAAACGTGTTTTAAACAAAATGTGTTGTTTTGTAAAATTTGAAACGGGAACAAGGATCTCTGAAAAAATTATGGAGATAATTAGCTTAAATTTTTGTGTATATTTTTTTATAATATTTAAACTGGTTTTGTGACCTATATATTTTTTTTAAAAATCACTATATTTTTACAAAATATACAACTTATATAAATATAACAAGTGCTTTTTAAAGCGATATCATGTAATGACTAAGATAAAATGCTCTATTTATTGTAAAAATTTAAATATATGTCTTATATTTTAGGTCATTTCAAAAAATGAATATAGTAATGTTTAATAAAACTTCTCAATAATTGAAAATTCATTATTAAACTTTTTGTTTAAAGGCGACTTAATTTACGTAATATTTTATAAATTTTCAGCATTTTTCTTTAAATTTTGATATCGGCTGAAATATCCGTTCTTCGCACGGGATAATTTTCAAAAATTAAAAAATATATTATTCTCGATATAACAGCTGAATTGTTAGAAGAGTAAAACCTGGTACAAAACAATGTATAGAGAAATGTAAAAAAAAATTTTTAAAGAGGGCACTTATTATTTATCTATAAAACCCCTTAAGCCCTCGCAACGTCCCTTAGGGGTCAATATTCGCAAACCCCCTTTTTGTATCAGAACTCTACTCCATGAAAGGAATGTGCCTACAAAATTTCAAGTGTGTAGGCCTAATAGTTCAAAGACAGAAATATTTATCTATAGCGCCCCTTAAGCCCTCACAGCTCCCCTCAAGAATCAATTTTCGCAAACCTTGTTTTGTAGCGGACCTCTACTTTATGAAAGGAACGTGCCTACAAAATTTCAAGTGTGTAGGCCAAATAGTTCAAAAACAGGAATATTTATTTATAACGCCCCTTACGTTCTTGCAACGCCCCTTGGTAGGTCAATTTTCGCAAATCCACTTTCGTAGAGGATCTCTACTATATGAAAGGAATGTGCCTACAAAATTTCAAGTGTGTAAGCCAAAAAGATCAAAAACGGGAATACTTATCTATAACGCCCCTTAAGCCCTCGCAACGCCCCTTGGGATTCAATTTTCACAAACCCCCTTTTCTTAGTGGATCTCTACACCATGAAAGGAACGTGCCTACAAAATTTCTTGTTTTTAGGTCTAATAGTTCAAAAACAGGAATTTTTATTTATCACGCCTCTTAAGCTCTCCAAATGCCCCTTGAGGGTCGATTTTTGCAAAACCTCTTTTGTACCGTATCTCTACTCCATGAAAGTAACGCGACTTCTAAATTTCAAGTCTGTAGGTCTAATAGCTCAAAAACTGAAATATTTACGCCCCATAAGCCCTTGTGAAGCCCAGTGGCTGAGTGGTAGAATTCCGCGCTTCCACACCACAGGCGCGGAGTTCAATTCCTGGGCTGGGTAAGGTCAACTCAGCCTTTCATCCCTTCAGTGGATCGATAAATGAGTATCAGGCTTGCTTGGGAACTAAACATTGGGGGTTTCCCGTCAGACTGATCACCTGACCGGAACATCTGCTCATGCAACTCAGCACCCAAGGTCACGTATACTGAGATGGGCATAGTAGGCCCTTAGCCCTCATGGGCTTTTGCACGACTGAGTTTAGTTTAGTTTAAGCCCTTGCAACGCCCCTTTGGGGTCGATTTAGGTAAAAACATGAACCTTCTTTATGGATGGGGGATAGAGGACTACCACACCACAGGGTACCGGGACTCGTTTCTGAGTTTTACTGCACGTTTATTGTATACTTTCATTTATAATATATAATAATTATAAGCAAATTTCCCTCACACACAATTTTATCTTTCTTATATAATTTACAAAACAAAACTGAAAAGCCCGAAAAAAATCATCATGTTTCAATTTTTTTTTAATGTTTCGCATGTACAGTTGCATACCTTAAACGCGCATGCGCGCGAACAGAAAAATATTTACCTGATTAGGAAGCAGTCCAATAAAAATTGTTCTTTGTTTTTTTTCCATTCCACTTGCCTTAAAAAAAAGTAAAACACAAAAATCAAAGATTAAAGTCAGAAATAACCATAGGATAGTCATTTAAAGCAATCATAATAATAATAAATACAGGCAAAAATTCTCATTTCTGATATTGTATTCATTTTTCTTTGAAAAATTGAAAAAAATTGCGAATAAGTATCTTCCAATCAATTACTAATTGTTAATTTACTTGAGTTATTTTACATTATCACGAAAAAATGTATTTTTTAAATCTAAAATTAAACAATTTCAACCTATTCATTTGGATTGTCACTGTCTTTAAATAAAAAGAAAAGTATATGATGACTCGACCAAAAAGTATAATCCTATAATATATTAATGAATATCACATTACGACTCGAAAAAAAGGATTAAATTCTAAATGACAAAAAAACAACAACATTTACTTACATATGCTTAACATAATTCTGACATAAAAGGAATTAGTATTAATATTGTCCTTTATTCTTCATATCTTAATTAATCAACAAACCAATAACGCATAGCAATATCATTTGTACACATTTTAAGAAATAATAATGTTCTTATAACTAGCATACAGAAAAAGATCCAAAAGAATACATTTTAAGATTGCATGAAAACACGTTATTAATGTCCAAGACACATGAATCACTTTTAAAAAATTAACTAAACATTTTTTAAAACATTCATTTAGGGAACATCTATTTGAAGATCTGATATATGGGAAAAGTTTTCACTTATAAAAAGAATAAGGCAATTGTAAACACTTACCATTTTATTTTCAATATCAGTAATAAACGATATCAATTTACTTTCATATGATGAATAATGAACAGTAACTTCTTAGTGGGAAATTCAACTACATATAAGTTGAAACAGATAAAGCGACCATCAACTGAAAACAACAACCTTTACACGTGAATTTTTTTTAAAAAAGAAGTTAAGAATCCGTTGAGTTAGAATAAGTATGACTCACATTCTTCTTAATTTTGTTCTGATATAACGGTTTTATTCAATTCGTGCACAGTTACAATCAGAACGGAAAAACTTTATTGAATTTGATTTATTATTTCGTTTCCGGAATTGGAACTGTTTTTTATTATTTCTTCTAGAATTTATTTATTCCAGCTTCTACGAAACAATCTAAGCAACCTGCAGTAATGTATGCGCCATTTTTCTAAAAAGCTGATTTTAAAAACTTTATTTAAATATTTATTAAATTTATATTTATATAAACTTTATTTAACTTTATTAATAATATAATTTCATGATTTTTTTAAACTTTATTAAATGGATTATACTTAACTAACACTGAAAAGTACTTTTGTTTTCATGCATATAGAAAAATAAATGCTTGTCTAAAATTACTAAGAAAAAAAAAAAATTATTTGTGAGCAGTGGCGCACACAGGAATTTTTCAAGGGGGGTGGGGGTCCGGGGTTGAAAGTTCACCATTCTTGTATCATGCTCCTTTCTCATGATTTTGTCGATTTTCGGGAACAAAACACAGTAAAAAACTAATTTTTGAATAAATAATTAGCATTAATTAATAAAATTAATCATTAATAACAAGTAATTAATTAAATTTTACGTACTATGTACTTAGAATTATTATAATCAATCTGAAAAAAATCAAGGGCTTTGCGGGGTTCGATTCCCAAGACCCCCCTTGTGTGCGCCACTGTTTGTGAGTATATTTACAACAAAAGTAAAATATATTTTCAACTTAAATTGTTTCAGTTATTGCTTTCAGTAACAAAAAAAGGATAATTTTTTTTAAAAGAATTAAAAAATTTGTGAAAAAAAATATTTTTTTATAAAAATAAAAAGAATTTATTAGAAAAAAAAATTTCTGATCGAAACAACTTTATGTATATTTAAGTTTAAATACTTTTTCGAATGATCATAAACGTGAGTACATATGCTTTTTAAAAAAGTTGTGCATATGTCTATGTGCAATCATTATGCGGCATGTAAAAGGTCCCTTGAGTGCCTGTTTTCCTTGGACGCTCTCGGAAAATTAAATTCCTGGCACAATTTCGCATCGTCAAAGCTCTGGTGCCTCTCTCTGGGATGGAAACTGGGCGTCAAAATTACATTGTGGTAATTGGTGTCCACCTATATGGAGCCACACTAAAAAGTGATGCTTGCTCCCGGAGAATCTACTAGGTCTGCAATGGTAATTACTAATCCACAGCCCCACTTGAAAAAAAATATTTTTATTTATTGACTTTGAAACTTCAGGAGTAATAAAGGTGGAATTGCGTTTCAGGGTTGTTATTCAAACGATGTTTGAGCTTATGTGGAAGAATTTATAATGATTACAATGAAATCCGATGTTTATAAATCAGGCGCGCATTTAATACAAAAAATACGATCGAAACTGAGGGGTGAGTGTTATACGCCGAGTTTAAAAAGGATAGCTTTAAAAACAAAAAAAGGTCTGAAGTAATTTTAAACAAATAATACTGATTTCAGTCTGGAGTTCAGAAGAAAATTTTTGCAACCATCCTGCACTTGATACATTAGTGCTTGAAATAAAAATAAATGGGCCTTTGCAGAAAGGAAAAAAAATCTTGTTATCAAAATACATGGCAGTAGAATGTTAACAAAAAGCTTGGGGTTATAAAGGATAGGAAATCGAAACTACACTATAACTCGGTAAAAAATGCATAAAACCGATCTTTTTTTGTGAGTGTTTAATGGAAGTTTAATATAGTTTAAAAATATGAAATACAAAAATGAGAGATTTGTAATATTTTCATCAATTTTCCACATTTCAAATGTTTTTTGTCTGTTTTTGTCCCCCCTCCCCATTAAGCCTCAAGTTGCGGCCTTCGTGGAATAGTTGTCAATAGTGGGACGTAACTAGGCGGAAAAAAAAGCTGAATACCCCTGGTCTAAAGCCTTAAGGTATCCGACTACGTTCGGAACCGTGATTTTTCAAAAGCGTATAAATGGATAATATTTATGATATTTAGTGTCAGTTAGATTAGAAAATGTATATAAAATTGTTTTAAGAAAAGTATTACAATAAAAAATTATTTAAGTACAATATTTTGACAAAAAATGAACATAGAATGACCCATTTTCAAAACATTCTCCTTTTGTGAAAAATGCTTCTATTGTAATAATAATTTGCCTGTATATAGCTCAGACCTTTGTACAAAGGCTCAACTAGAATTTTTGAAGTATATAACTTAGAAGTGGATTTATCCATGTTTACGACAACAGAGAGGGGAACTATTGATTCAAAAACAGTTATGACATGTTAAAAATGCTATCATTTTTCATTGTATTTTAATTGAATTTAGCTAAAAAGATAAATAATTATATGAAAATTTTTATTCTCCCTTTAATTACGATCATCTTTTTTATGATTTGTGAATGGAAATCACGTTTTGAATAATATTCGAAAATTTAACATTTCTCCATCTTCGCGTCTATTTATTTTAGACTAAGCTGAGTTGTATACTGCCTGCTGATCTTAATTTAGGCTTTCGATGACAAATAGTTGAAAATGTAAACAATACTAAAACTTATGTAAAATTTGATACGACCAACATCATTTACTTTAAAAGTGGGCCTCGGCATTTTCTTACATTTAATGATACAACTTTATGTGTGTGGTTAGTAAAAATAACCTTTTATACATGAATCATGTGACCTTATCATTTCTGATTTTATATTGGCTTTATAAATTCGCAAAAGAGGGGTAAATAAGAAAGCCGATGGTGCTCAAAAGCATAAACAAGGACAGGTTCAATTTTTATTTGTATTTCAGTCGTATGTTTCAAACACAGGAAAAAAAGAAACGAGGAGGTAAATTTGTCTCAAGAATGTGGCAATGTTCCAAGCGGAGACCTGTTTTATGGAAATTTGCTTTCTGTTTCAAAATGTTACATTTCAGTAAAGCATTTATTCCTTAAAATGCGTGATGTTTTGAAAACCCTTTCCGTAATTTTAACATTATTTCTTAAGGTATCCGACTACGTTCGGAACCGTGATTTTAAAAAAGCGCATAAATGGATAATTTTCATGATATTTAATGTCACTTAGATTAGAATACATGTATAAAATTGTTTTAAGGACATTGTGACAAAAAAAATTATTTAAATACAATATTACGGCAAAAAATTAACTTAGAATAACCTTTTTTCAAAATCTTCTCCTTTTTGTGAAAAATGCTTCTATTATAATAATATTTTACCTGTGTGTAACTCAGACCTCTGTACAGAGACTCAACTATGAATTTTGAAAAATTCACATTATAGTTTCAGAGCTACAACCAATTGAAATAATTATCGGCGTTTTTTTCTTAAAATTTTTCCCCTCTGTTGTCGTAAAACATGGATAAAAGCTGCCTTGGAAAAATCTATGAAAAAATCATCCTCACACGCATCATTGATCACACACTGTGATAGGAATAATATAATACCAGACTTTCAGCACGGCTTCCGTAAAGAGACGTCCACTCAACATCAATTACTCAGAGTAACCAACAACATCATCAACGGGTTCAACACGAAGTCCTACACCGTCGGCATATTTTTGGATGTTAAAAAAGCATTCGATAGAATGTGGCATGACGGACTGATCTACAAGATGATTAAACTAAATTTTCCCACCTACCTCGTTAAAATCATCCATCAATATCTGGACAATAGAACTTTTAACGTAAAAATCAATAGTACCTCCTCAAGTGTTCGTAGCATCACCGCGGGAACTCCTCAAGGGTCTATCTTGTCGCCCGCGATCTACAACATCTACACAAGCGACTTCCCCACCACTCCATCAGTCTCCGTCTGCCTCTTTGCCGACGATGCCGCCATACTCTGCAATAGCGTTACCGCCGACCAAGCAGTTCGAACATCACAAGCTTACCTCTCCCAACTTGAAACCTGGCTAACCAAGTGGAGAATTGCAATAAATACTGACAAAACCAACGCGATAATTTTTAGAAAAAAGAAGAGCCCAAACTATGCCTACTCAACTTAAACTTTTTGAAGAAAGGATCAACTGGACTTTCGAAACTTCATACCTCGGACTTATTCTAAATGATAATCTTACCTACCGACCGCACTTCAATGAAATAGAAAAAAAAAATACTGGACCAAACATTTCTCCCTCATCGAGCTGCTTGGAAGGAAATCAAAACTTTCGTTAAAAAATAGGATTTTCATCTACAAAACCTATTTAAGACCAATTTTAACTTACGGCTGTGCCATCTGGGGCGCAGCAGCAAATAACCATCTCGAAAATCTCCAACGACCTCCAGAACAAAGTGCTACGCGTTATAGCAAGAGCTCCTAGATATATCCCAAGATCTGTACTGCATGAAAAACTTCGTGTTGAACCCATCCATACCCTCATTGCAAATTTGTCGTCAAATTTTCATGCCTCAATTCCGTACCACAGCAACTTCACAATAAAAACGCAGAATTATTTTCGCAATCTCCCCCCATCCACCAACCGTATGCCTCACAGCTCACACACACAACGAACATTTAACCTTCATTCTAAACAAAAAACAAAGCCATCGCTTCAGAGCAACAGCTCGTCCTTACAGCATGAATCATCAACAGAAAAAATCCCCTATTGGAACTTCAAAACGTTTCGTTGAAATGTTTCTCTCCCCCATACCCAGTTCGAGAAATTCTTTCTCCGAACTCCGAAACGCTTCGCGCTTCTCCCCCCAACCAGTTTCTGTCTGCCAAGGTCGGTTCACCGGCCGAGGTGTATTCCATCTTTTCTCCCTTCTCTTAGGTGACACATTAGAACTGAAGAAGAAGCTTGGCATCCGCCAGGCTGGGTCTGTAGACAAATATATATTCCAAACTTCTAAGTTATATACTTCAAAAATTCTAGTTGAGCATTTGTGCAAAGTTCTGAGCTATATACAGGCAAAGTATTATTATAATAGAAGTATTTTTCACAAAAGGAGAATATTTTGAAAATGGGTAATTCTATGTTCACTTTTTGTCAAAAAATTGTACTTAAATAATTTTTTATTGTAATACTATTCTTAAAACAATTTTATATACATTTTCTAATCTAAGTGACACTAAATATCATAAATATTATCCATTTATACGCTTTTCAAAATCACGGTTCCGAACGTAGTCGGATACCTTAAACATAAGTCAATGAATGCGATGGCATCATTGTAAACTGTCTTCAGTTCTGTACGCAGAATAGATGAGAATGGTTGATCAAATTTTGTAAATTATATCTCCTATATCACACTGTATTTAATTTTTAAAATTTCTTTATTAATCGTTTCGAATAGCTAAATTATTACTT
Source organism: Trichonephila clavipes (assembly GCA_019973935.1). Taxonomy (NCBI): domain Eukaryota; kingdom Metazoa; phylum Arthropoda; class Arachnida; order Araneae; family Nephilidae; genus Trichonephila; species Trichonephila clavipes. The sequence goes on along the minus strand of BMAU01017531.1, from coordinate 140,847 downwards.
TTATTCGGATTTTCTTTTTTGTAAAAAATTTTCTTACATAAATATATGTTTCAGTTTCGCCATTAAACGTGTCAATTGAAGCTTGTGAAGAAAGTAGAGAAAAACTCATTCATATCTTATCGAATGATCATAATCAATGCTTAAATTAAAAGTGATGTATGGTTTCTAAAAACCCTCTCTCTCTCTCTTCTCTTCTACTCTCAATATAAATATATACAAAAAAGTCCTAGACCAACTAATCGTTGAAGTAACAGAGAGAGAGAGAGAGTACGCGGGAGAAGCGCAATTCTACTTTCCCATATAACAATTTGTTTTTCTCCGAATTATTGGCAAATTATTTAATCATGTTTTTAGTGTGGTAAAATTTAAGTAGTCTCTTCCCAGCATATATAAAAAAGGAAACAAGTTAACATTTCTTTCTGGCGTAAACATGGTTATCGGAATAATTTCAACTTATTGATTCATGTGTTTTATAAACATAAAAGAACTTTTTAATGTGTCCTGGATTGATTATTTATTTTTTATCTTTATTCCCTTTCTTTTATTGTTCTATTTCGACTGTGCTGTATATTATATATATATTTTTAATATTCATATTTTTCTATAATTTTTGGCTCATTGAGCATTTAATGTTAGCTATTTTATTTACTTGTACCGAAATTTATCATTTATTTCTTACCGAGTATTAGAAAAAGTTTGATATATTTTTCACTTAATCAAATGTATTATCTTTTTTCTTAGGTTGCTGTTCTCTTTAGAAGTAACTTGAGCCAAAACTCCTGAAGTGATTTTAAAGATTCAAAACTGAGACATAAGACTTGACTTATCCCAAAGTGCATTTGAGTTATGATGGCCTGGATCATAATACTTATTTTAACCTTGCACAAGTTACATGGTAACATTTCTCTATGGACTCACTCTATAGTTTATTTAAAATACCATCTTATCTACACGATTAAAATCCGTACGTATCTATCCCTGGCCGTCTATCTTCTCACGAACCGCACCACGCAGAAACTCGCCGAAGGTACCAAAAGATTCGAAATGGTCCAAGAAAGCCGTTTTGAACATTTATATTCCGATATTGCAATTAGTTGAAAAGATATTAATTAAAAACATGAAAAACATTCAACTTAACTTTCGTCTGCATTGTTGTAACATTGTTATTACTATCAAAGAATTGAGATGTAAGGTGGCGTCGAAAATCGGGATTTTCAGCCAAACTGGGTCTTCATTGTTACAATAATGTAGACGAATTGTGCTTTTCGTCATTTTTAATTCATATCTGTTTAATCTTACAGTCCACAGATGACGCTCTGCGCATTCCATTGTAATATTCCATAGAGTAAATAAACAGTTCATGTTCAAACTCGTTCATGTTTGGTCGTCTTTTGTGCTGTCAAGATTCTATTTCTTTTCAGACCAATTCAATTATTAAGAAATAAGTAACTACTTCCAGATGCAGCTAGAGAGGGCGTTTCCAAATCGAGTTAAGTAACAACAAGTCAGGTAAGAAAATATCGAACCATTTCTTATTCCACCATTTTGGTCCGTCGAGCCGGAGTTCAATTGTGAAACATTCTAATTCAATACTCCTGGCTTGTTGTTCTTTCGGCAATATTTTTCTAAGATATTGTCATAATTCAATTGATGAAAAATTCTAATTCTTTTTTGTGTGTGTACTAAGCTTAAAAAGAAACTTTCTAAGTGTAATAATTCAAATTCAAGTATATTCAAAAGTTTAATCTTCTTATATATATGGTTATTTCAATTGTGACGAATCTGTACGGAACGTTTCCACTAATCTTCTTAGACGTCTTTCTGGGGAATATAAATTCGCGTTTATTTCCAATCAACTCCAAAAAGAAGTTTGGGATATGTAAATGAGATAAGGTATTTAAGTCGAGGGTTGCGAGATAGCAAGAGAGATGATGGTAGGCTATTGAGCCAACAACGTTACAAGCTAAACTAGAAGATTCAAAGAGATTAGATTCGTGAAGACGTCGTGCTGCTAGACGTACCAGAAAGCTGATTTAAGCCAGCGGTAAATATAATTCACGTACGCTTAAAATAAGCGTCAATTTGAGATACTTAGTTAAAGTTAATGATAATTAAGAATTGGAATACGTGTGTTTCTCGGATCTCCTATTTCGGTAAACCTTACTTGAGTTGTTCAAGGTGTGACCCAAGGGGGTCATCACAGTGGCACCCAACGAGTAAATCCCGAGTTTAGAGTCTGATCTAATTTTCGGATCATACCTGAACAGTTGAACAGTATTTTTCGGGGGTGGAGAATGTGCAGGAATTTTTGGAAAATATGGATAATAACTTAACATATTACGAGATACCCACACAACTCGCTTGTGCATATTTAAAGGGTCATCTCACAGGACGGGCACTAGATTGGTTTGAGGTTCTAGGTTATAGGATTGTTTAAGATAAGGCGACGGATTACGCGCAATTAAAACAAGCGTTGTCAGAACAGTTCCCCGTGGTTAGAGATAGGTCGGAGCTAGAAACGCGTTTCTATTCATCATCTCAAAAGCAAAACCAAAAGCCGTCTGATTTTGTGTATGATTTGTTGAAGATTCACAAAATCTTAAAACTCGAAATGACGGGAAAAAAATTGGTCAATCATATAATTAGTAGGTTAGAACCTCAGATTTTGGATTATGTAGAGGTTAGGAATCTGCAAACCACATCTAACCTCCTACAAATTATTGATAAGTATGAGGAACGGTTTCTAAATAGAAAGATCAGAGGTTCGAGTTGGGAATCCCGAGATATACAACCAAACGAGAACAATCGTTTCCCTAACAGGAATCGACAAGAAAATTGGAGGGAAACGAGGGGTAGCAATAGATATGCGGATAATAGTAGACCACGGAGAGAGTTCAATAGATTTGGGAGTCAAGGTGTTGTGGATTATCAGAGATTTTTGAGGAAATTATAACAAAAATAAATAATATTATTCAAAATGGCTTTTGGTGGTTCTTTGCCTCAAATTAATCTTGGTGTTCAAGGTGTGACCCAAGGGGGTCATCACACAATGTTTAATTGATTGTTGTGCGATTATTCTTAAGTGGTAAATTACTTGTGTGTTTCTGCCATTGTCGTTCCTGTATCATATGTAACGAAAAACTTAAGTTTCGTTTTACCTCGCTTGTGTGTTAAAAATTTCCTATTCGTATATTCCGTAGCAATTCTTTTTAGAATTTCTCCCCCACTTTTCTCCCCTTCCGCGGCGCCAAAGGAATCGTATCTTTTTTGACTAGACAATTAATCATTCTCGAGCAGCTGCGTTTTTTTTATTTGTTTTCTTTAAATTATTCATTTTGCTATATTAAAATGGATATTGAGGCTTTATTGAAGAAAAAAAGAATGTTAAATCCTCGATTACAAAATTGCAAAACAAAACAGAAGAGAAAATTGAGAAATTAAATAATGTTGGTTTATTGGCTCGGAAAAATAGATTCTTAGAATTTAGAACTGAAGTAAAGGATATTTTGGATTCCAATTTAAGTATTTGCGAGGAAACTTATTGTACGGAAAAAAACGACATTTTAGATACGTTAGAAGCAATACTTGTCGCTATAGACATTCAGCTTATGCCTTCTGTAGTAAATTCCGACTTTGAGGTTAAAAACCAAGGTTCAAGTCAAAGTTTAGTCTCAGCTCGGTCAGCTGAAGTGAAACTTCCTTTATTATCCCTACCTATATTTTCTGGTGTAACGGAGGAGTGGCTTGCATTTTCTGATCTTTTTGAAGTTGCAGTTTCCAACAATAAAAATTTAACGGGAGAGCAAAAGTTGCAATATTTAAAGGGCAGTTTAAAGTCAGATGCATTAAAAATCGTTAATTCTTTATCCATTACCAATGATAATTTCGAAATCGCTTGGAAATTGCTAAATGATAGATATTTTAATAAAAGAGAAATTATGTCCTCCTTAATTAAAAAGTTTATTAATATAATGCCCTTGAGTGGAGAATCATCCACACAAATTCTAAATTTGATAGATTCCACTAATTAATTTGTAAGGATGTTGGAGTCCCTTGAATACCAGGTTGACCCAACTTCAGATACACTCTTAATGCATATGATATTGTTTAAGCTCGATCAAAATTCCAGAACTTGGTTTGAGAGAACCTTTTCAACAGATGTCATCCCAAAGTTAGATGAATTGTTGCAATTCCTTGAAACACAAGTGAGATCCATTACGAGCTCAACTACTAAGAGAAATGTTCAAAGGAAGGTAACTCTGGTCGCGTCCAACGCCCAGTCACAATGTCCTTTATGTAATGCAGAACATACATTATCGAGATGTGATACATTCTTAAAATTGTCAGTTCAAGGCCGTTCAAATTTCGTTAAAACTATTAATGTTTGCTTTAACTGTTTAACTCAGTTTCACAGTGTGAAAACTTGCAAAAGCAAGTTTAGATGTAAAAAGTGCAAGAAACCCCACCACAGTTTACTTCATATTGAAAATGTTAGTGCTAAGGGAAGACAGGGCGCTGTAAATGTGTTCAATTCTAGAGAACTTTCTGTCAACTCTCCTGTGTTTCCGCCTGTCCCTATTTCAGGTACTAGTGAACCAAGTGAAAATTCTAGAGTTGTGGATGTTACATCGTGTATTTCTGATGTGAACCCAGATGTTCAAATCCTTCTTTGCACAGCTCTAATTCAGGTAAGAGATATTTGGGATAACTATCAGACCTGTAGATGTCTCCCGGATAGCGGAAGCCAGGCTTCACTTATTACAAATGAATGTATTGAAAGGCTAGGCTTGCGAAAGGAAAAGGCCGATGTGCGTATATCATGTTTGGGCGCATCCGATACGCATCTAAATGGGCTTGCTGAGATTCAATTTACCTCACATTTTTCATCTCAAAATTCTTTTCACGTGTCCGTCTATGTGATCAACAAAATTGCAGGTATGATACTTCATCACGATTTATATTTCTCAATGCGTGAATTATTTGGGGATATTTCTCTGGCTGATCCAGCAGAGTGTTCCAATTGATGTGCTACTTGGTGTTGACCTTACTTTGCCATTGCTAAAGGGTCAAACGTTATCTTTGGGTAAGGATAAGCCATTTGCCATTCGTTCAGATTTGGGTTGGATAATTGGTGGTAAGGCAAATTCTAGTGGGCAAAATTCTTTCCATGACAATCATATTCAGTTAATATCGGATCAGCTAATCAATAAGTTCTGGGAATTAGATTCTGTGCCATGTGCCAAACCCTTAACTTCATTAGAAGAGGCTTGTGAAGATCATTTCGTAAAGACACATTCTAGGGATGAGAATGGCAGATACACAGTAAGGTTGCCATTTCACACTCCTCCGATGCGGTTAGGTAATTCAAAACAAAATGAAATTCGTAGGGTAATCAGCGTGGACCGCCATCTCATTTCTAATCCTGACAAATGCAAGCTGTATCGAAATTCCATGAAGGATCCCCTTGATCTAAAGTACATGGAACTTGTTCTGGACTCTGAAATTAATAAGATTAAAAGTTTATACCTTCCTCACCATGGAGTTGTTAGGGACACCAGCTGTACAACAAAACTTCGCGTTGTCTATGACGCCTTCAGTAAAACTTCTTCTGGACACTCTCTCAACGATCTGCTCATGGTTGGCCCAAGAGTGTAGCCAGAACTTTCCCCTATTCTTATCCAGTTTCGAATTTTCAGTGTAGTCATTTGCGCTGATATTGAAAAGATGTTTCGCCAGATTAAAGTTCACGAGGAAGACGTAGACTGGCAAATAATTATCTGGAGGGATTCTCCAACCGAACCTATAAGGGAATATCGCCTATAAAAACTACTACGTATGGTACGTCCTCAGCACCATTCCTTTCTACGAGAACCTTGCGACAGCTTGCCATTGACGAACAAGAAAATTATCCAGCCGCTTCAAGAGCTACCCTTAGTCATTTTTACGTTGATGACTTGCTGAGTGGAAGTGCAACAAAGAAGGGAGCCATTCAACTAGTATCAGAGCTGCAGGAGGTGATGAAAAGAGGATTTTCTCTGCGCAAATGGGTGTCTAACGATCCTGACATATTGGCAACCATTCCAGAAGAATTAAAGGCAGTTGATTCCAAGGACACGATCAAAGATGACCAACCTGTTAAGAGGGTCACTTCACGAAAATCCATGAAAAAATCGATTTTTCAATTTTAATTGAAACATAAAATACCATTCTTTTTCTTTCTAATGCAGTTTAAATTTTTGCTCTAGCTTAATTAGAAGTATTTTTAATATGTTTTTAAAAAAGTTGTTTACATCTGTCACACACCAAAACCGCTGATTGACACCCCCTCTCAAATCAAAACAAAAGACACATGCTACTTTTCAGCCTTATCAAATGGTTTAAATTGATTAAAAGAATTTATTTTGATCAGCAACTTATCCAGGAAAGAAGTGAAGTGAATAGTTGTAGATGTTTGTTTACTTACAGCCTATTTTTACCTCCTTAAATGCAATGGATTTCTGCTATCGTGCGCAATAGTGTTTTCCATCAAAAACATTAATAAAACGTATACAAAACGTTTTTTAAACTCTGTTAAGTAATAAAATGTTTAAAAGCGAAAGAGTTTGGAAAGAAATGTACAAAAATCCAAACTTTTATGGATTTAAATGTTAAGTCAGACAATTTCAACATAAATAAATCAGCTTTAAAATCTAAGTTAGTTAAGTTTAATAAAGAGTATGTTTCTTTTTTAGATTCATTTGAATGTTTCTGTGAAATTCCTGACATTGTACTGTTCTTTTGTGCTTTGAAATAACATTAATTACATAAAATTAATGTAAAAACCAAGGTATTCACATAAATTTTGGTCGCCAAATCTAGGGTTTGGCTACAAAATTGTTAATATGCTGTGACTTTTGTGGTCTTATTCAAACATTTCTTAATACCAGGTTTACTAAAACAGTAGTTAATCAAAAAAGAAACAAAATTATATGAAGTGGACACAATAGAATTTCATATGCTATGAGGTCTATTTAAAAAGAAGCAGTTGCAAAAATGTTTTGCGGAGTTATGCATTTGTCACTTACATCATAGTGGTTTTACGATTCCATGCATACATTAAATAATGCGACAGTGAAAGTAACCAAAGTGTCTATGGCTTTAACTGCTGCCAAAACAATATTTAATAATGGATAACCAAATGTACCAGTGGCTATCAATGGTACCTGGCTAAAAAGAAGCTATATATTTCTAACTGGTGTTGTTACGGCAGTTAGTTTGGACATTGGGAAAGTTGTTGATGCTATAATATTATCGCAGAAATGTTCATGTAATTTTAACAGCGATGTACATAGCAATGAGTGTTCGGCAAGTTACATTGAAAATAGTAGGGGAATGGAAGTTGAAGAGGTGAACTTTTTTTTTGTATCTCTCATCACTCGCAGACATTACACAATTTACGATATACGCAATATTTGGACTATATAGGAACTCTAAAGCATACAAAGCAGTTTTAGAATCTAAAAATATGTCAATATTGAACAATTAGAATGTGTTGATCATGTTGAGAAAATGATGGGGACATGACTTAGGGCCTTAAAATCAAAATTAAAAGACAAAAAGCTTAAAGACAAAAATCTCTAGGATGCCGTAATGGCTTGACAGATGCTAAAATAAACAAATTGCAAAGTTACTGTTGGCGCATGCGTGCAAACGTCATGCGCACAAATGCAAATATGCTTCCTTGCCGCGCTGTGTCGGCAGTTGAGAACTTTCTGTGGAACGAGATAGACGAGAAAATTTCTCTTTAATACTCAGACGTGAGCATTAATATAGGACTCTAATACTCGAAGCTCACAATAAAAATTACTTAAAATTTGCTGCGCTTGTAAATAGCATATATATGTTATGTGATACATGTTGTGTGGTTAAATAAAAAAAGTAAAAGAGAAATAAGCGTGGCTGGTCCGTCGATGAAACAAAAACAACAAACTAAAAATAAACATTCTGGTTCCGCTCGTGCCAGGAGCGATCAGTGGATTATGGATAAGCAAAACAGATTAAAAAGTACCTTGGAAGGTACAATAAGCAGAATTGAAACGTTCATTGAAAGTGCCAACGAAGAAACCAATTCGGTTGAAATAAAAGTAAAGCTAAGAAGTCTGATTCAACTACAAAAAAACGCGGAGGAACTTCGCAACAACTATTACGCCATTCCGAATGTGAAAGATGCAGAGTTAACTGCCGTAGACGAAGATCTCCATCTTCTTGAAGTCCGCCTTGAGTCATTAGAGGTAAGAATTGAAACTATTCTTAATTCCTCTAAGAAATCAAGTTCTGGGGCAGTAATGAAAACAAATGATAATTTCGAAATAAAAACTAAAATACCTCCTTTAGTTTTACCCGAGTTCTCGGGAAAATACGAAGAATTTAGTTCATTTAAAATCCAATTTGACGATCTGATCACAAATAACATACTACTGAGTGAATCTCAGAAGCTATACTACCTCAGATCTTGTTTAACTCATGAAGTTAAATATTTATGCTGTAATTTTGATAATTTTGATTCCTTATATGAATTTTTAGAAAATAGATACGAAAATGAACGATTAATAATCAATATTCATATTCAAAACATTTTGAAGCTTGAAAAAATACAAAATGAAAATTCCACAGAAATTAGAAATATGATTGATTGCGTTCAAAAAAATTTACGAGCATTAAAAGTACTTAAATATGAGCAAAATAAATTATCCGATGTTTTACTTATTAATATTTTAGTTGAGAAACTTGATAGAGAATCGAGAAGAAATTTTCAATTATCACTTAAATCCAAAACCGTCCCTACATTTCAACAGTTTATTGAATTCTTAGAACAACGGGAATCCGTTTTATTGTCTGTGTCTGCTGATAGAAATGCTAAAATGAACCCAAATAAAATGTATTCCAACAATTCTAAGCCAAAAGCTTTTATAATTAACGAAAATAAAAACAAAAATTGTATAGTGTGTAAGTCACAACATCCAATATATATAAATGTCCTACCTTTTTAAAATTCAGTATTGACGAAAGACTAAAATTCATTCGCAAACACAAACTTTGTAATTTGTGTTTAAAATCTAACCATATATTCAAATTAATTGCCTTTCCAAATATCGATGCAAATGCGGTGATTCACACAGTTATTTGATTTGTACTCGAAATTCTAATAAATCGAAAATAAAAAATCCTTTAGCTAACGGAAATGAAAAAGAATATTGCGAAACAGTTAACAAGAATTCTAATCTGAATAATCCGGCATCAGTGTTGAGTAATAACACATGGCCCGATCAAATAAATAAAAAAAATGTTCTGTTTTCAACAGCAGAAATATATGTTCGCAGACTAAATAATCAAAAAATAAAATTAAGAGCTATACTAGATTCCGCTAGCAATATCTGTGTACTCACAGAAAGAATGAGTAATTGCTTAGGAATAAAAAAGGAAAAAATAAAGACACCAGTATCCGGTTTAAATGGATTATCACAGAACATAAAATGGAAATTAAAAACAATTATTTCAAACGAAGACAGCAGTTTTGCTGAACCAGTAGATTTCTTTTGATTGTAGACAAAATAACTGAATTTACACCCTCCTCAAGTTTAGATATTTCCAATGTGGAAATTCCAAAGTTTTTGACGTTAGCTGACAAATCATTTTATGAAGCAAACGAAGTTCACGCTTTGATAAGCGCTGATATATTTTTTAAAGTTTTAAAACAGAATACGTATAAAGTAAATGAAGTGTTGTTTTTCAAAGAAAGTGAATTTGGGTGGATTGCGTGTGGTAAACTTGAAGAAAGACAAACTAATAAACAAGGACAGTGTTTTTTAGTAAACAATGACTCTATTCAAGATACTTTAAAATTATTTTTTGATTTAGAGGGTTTGGGGATATGAGATGATCCAGTTCTTCATGAAAGGGATCAAGCTATAGAAATTTTTAAAGAAACTGTTGAATTCGAAAAAGGCCGTTATATCGTGCAACTTCCCTTTAGAAAATCCTATATAATGAATTGTCCGATAATTATCCCCTAGCTAAACAACGTTTCCAAAATTTATGGAGAAGATTTGGTCATGATTCGGAATTATATCAGCAATACCGTGAAATCATTCACGATTACACAGAACAGGGTATTATAGAAGAAGTTAAAACCAAAATTACAGATAACAAATTAAAAAGACCTGTATATTATTTACCTCATCAGGCCATAAAAAAGACGGTCGCTTAACATCAAAAACAAGAATTGTATTTGACGCTGGAAGTCATCAAAATAATGAACTCTCATTAAATGATTGTTTATGGCCAGGAATTAATTTAAATCCCAATCTCTTAGACATATTAATTCATTTTAGATGGAATGCAATAGCATTTTGTTCTGATATTAAACAAACTTTCTTACAAATTTGTCTTGCTGACGAACACAAAGATGCCATTCGATTTCTCTGGAGTGATGACGAACCGTGTGTTCATAAAATGCCTAAACTACAGGTATACCGTTTTAATCGAGTAAATTTTGATGTTAGTTCAAGTCCATTTCTTCTGGCAGCCACGATTAGGCATCATATTGAGAAATATAAACATGAATTCCCTGACACTGTAGAACTTTTAGATAGAAATTTCTACGTTGACGATCTTATTTCCGGTGGTAACGAATTTGAAGAAGCTCTTCAAACTTCACGAAGAGCCAAAAATATTATGTAAGCTGCTGGAATGGACCTCAGAAAATGGATTACTAATGATGCTCTAATTTAATGGATCAATGGAAGAAAGAAAATTTTAATGTACATCCTGTACATGAAACTGTAAGTTTAGGAGCAAATGGAACAAAGGTCCTAGGACTATCATGGAACACTAATGAAGATTACTTGACTACAGATACTAAAAGTCCATTGGAATTTGTTTCCTTAGATATAAAAATACGAAACGCTTCATACTGCAAGCAGTTGGAAAGATCTTTGACCCATTAGGGTTGATTTCTCCTTTCACCGTTAGAATGAAATGCCTCCTTCAAGATCTCTGGAAAGAAGAAATTCAATGGGACGACACTTTGCCAACACATATTGAAAAGGAATGGAAAAAATGGTGTGAGGAGCTACCCCACTTACGAAATCTAAAAATACCTCGACTAGTTCTAGATTCTACTTTGCTGGAAGATGATGTAGAGTTGCATAGCTTTTGCGACGCCAGCAAAAAGGCATATGGCGCAGCCATATATTTGAGAACAAAATCAAGGAATGGAATTTCTGTTAAATTTGTGACTTCAAAAAGCCGTGTAGCACCATTAAACTGTGTAATCCTGCCCAGACTAGAATTACTTGGAGCTCTAGTCGCTGCTCGTCTAGCATCTAAGGTGAAAAAGATCGTGAATCTTAAAATATCCTGTTTACAATATCACTGGACTGATTCCAAAATAGTTCTGTTTTGGATAAAGGGTAACAAGACCCGATGGAAGCAATTTGTTGCTAACCGAGTCAACGAAATAACCAGCCTTACAGATTCCCACTCATGGTACCATTGTGCTGGTAAGGAAAACCCAGAAGACTTCCTCTCTCGTGGACTGAGAGCTGACTGCCTGGTGTCAAGTTCCAGGTGGTGGACAGGTGCAGAATTTTTGTCCGATTCTGAATTTCCTAAAAACTTTCAGCAAGTGGTTCCTGAGTTAGACTACCTCACCGAACATGAGAAAGAGACTGTAGTTCAAGAAAGAAAAAAATTGCCTGAAGCTGACAGAAGTGAAGAGACTGTCTTGCTGAATAGTGATTCCTCTAGCATCCTTGACGAACTTTTAGAACTTTCTAATAATTATTTCAAAGTTATTAATATTTTGTCTGATATTTTCAGATTCAACTACAACTGTAGGAATAAGTCCAAAAAGGTTGGACCTCTGACTGTAGCCGAATTCAAGGAGTCAGAAATTAAATTGATTAAGCATGCCCAAAGATCCTTGTTTGATAAAAAAGAAATTCCAAGTTGTATTTCTAATTTATTTCCATTTGTAGATGGGGAAGGAATAGTTCGCGTAGGTGGAAGATTAGAAAATGCTTCTGTGCCATATCTCCATAAGCATCCTGCGATTTTACCAAAAGGTTCAAAATTAAGTAAACTTTATTTTAACAGCTTGCATACAAGACTATTTTACGTTGGCCCACAGGGATTGTTAAATGCTGTACGACAAAAATTTTGGCCTTTGAGCGGTCGTAACATCGCTCGTAAAACCGTTCATCAATGTGAGACATGCTTCAAAAGCAGACCCATTCTCTCTTCACAAATTATGGGTAATTTGCCCAGTGAAAGAGTAAACATATCGAGCCCATTTACTATTGCTGGACTTGATTTATGCGGTCCCTTTTTAGTAAAATATAAAAATCAGAGAAAGGGAACTCTAAATAAAGTGTACATTTGTGTTTGCATATGTTTTTCTACGAAGATTATCCATCTCGAGTTATTATCGGATCTCACTTCCGATGCTTTGATAGCAACGCTTAAACGTTTTACTAGTAGACGGGGTAAATGCTCCAAAATTTACACAGATAACGCTACTAATTTCGTGGGAGCAAACTTCATATTAAAGAAATTTCATAAATTAATTAATTTTCCGGATGAAAATTTAGCTAAATATTTCGTGTCAGAAAATATTGATTGGAAATTTATACCTCCCAAGTCCCCTCACTTTGGAGGTCTTTGGGAGGCAGGTGTAAAATCTGTGAAGCACCATCTTAAAAGAGCGATAGGAAATCTTCACTTTACTTTCGAAGAATTCGAAACTATTATGATTTAGGTAGAGGGAATATTAAATTCGCGTCCACTGACTCCCCTCAGTAGCGACGCAGATAACTTCGATGTTTTGACCTCTGGTCACTTTTTGATAGGGAGACCTATAACATCAATACCTGAGCCAAATTTAATAGATGTAAATGAAAATCGTCTCAGTCGGCGGGAAAAGATTACCAAGGTTGTGCAACGCACATGGAAAAAATGGAAATCTGATTATTTGAATACACTGCAAGCTAGATCGAAAAGGATAACTGAAAAAAATGATCTAATGATTGGTCAAATGGTTTTAATCAAAGAGGATTTCTTACCTATAAATACTTGGCCTTTAGGTCGAATCTTAGAAGTATATCATGGGTCAGATGGAAAAGTGAGAGTTGTCAAGGTTAAAACTCAATCAGGAGAATTTAAAAGAGCTATTAGTAAAATAGCTGTTCTACCAATTGATAGTAAGTAAATTGTGTGTATATGTATTGCTATATTATATTTCATTTGTGTAAAATTGTTGATTTAACTTTATTATTACATTTAAATTGTTGTATAATCATTGTATTTAATTATGTGCTAAATTTATATGTATTGTGTTAATTATGATATTTGTAAGTTCTTGCATGTCAACATGGCAAGGCAGGGTGGGATGTTGGCGCATGCGCGCCAACGTCATGCGCACAAATGCAAATATGCTTCCTTGCCGCGCTGTGCCGGCAGTTGAGAACTTTCTGTGGAACGAGATAGACGAGAAAATTTCTCTTTAATACTCAGACGTGAGCATTAATATAGGACTCTACTACTCGAAGCTCACAATAAAAATTACTTAAAATTTGTTGCGCTTGTAAACAGCATATGTATGTTGTGTGGTTAAATAAAAAAAGTAAAAGAGAAATAAGCGTGGCTGGTCCGTCGATGAAACAAAAACAACAAACTAAAAATAAACAGTTACTATGTTTTGGCTGTTCAAAACAACTCGGGAAAATTTGTCAGCCATATGGCAAGCTATATGGGCTATAATTTTTGATAAAATGTTCACAGGTTTGAATCTACGACACGGTTTATGCCCCATGGGATGTGACTTGTGGTTTAGATATATATCCATACTGAAAGGTTACACATTCAAGCATAAACACGACTTACCTATTGCAATTAGGAATTGCATAAAGAAAGTATTTAGAGGTCACTAATCTTGAACATTTATCTGGATGCTTGCTTGATAAAACTCAAAATATTAGTGAAAGCGGAAATAGTTTTTGGTGTATAATTCCAAAAACTGTATTTGTGCAATTGGGAACTTCAAAAACTATAGTACATGAAGCAATATACTTATATAATCAAAGCTTCATTACCAAATTAAAAGTTTTAGATGTATTAAACATTCAACCCCTGAATTTTACAAATGTCGAGCATTGCAAAAAGTAGATCATCCGTGTATTCGGAAAGCAGAATAGTCAGTTTTACAATGAACCAAAGAAGCTAGAATTAAAAACAAACAATTAAAGGCAAGAAGATGATCTTGCAGATGACACTAGCAATCCCCAAGTTATAGTTCTGGTATGCATTAGTTAATAGTAAGTTTTTACTTTAAATCACTATTTCTCGAAAATGTAAATTTCAACACAAAAGGAACATTTTTGAAAAAACTACTTATTTTACAGCCTTGAAACTTTGCACATATGTTAACACTATACAAATAAATATTTTAATGAGAGATTTTGTCAAAAAATGATTCAAAAAATATTTATGGATTAAAATGTACAAGAATTTTCATCGTTTTAAAAATTTTGACGTGTTACTCCACATATGAATTTTTTTAAAAAAAACTAATCAAAATTTTGAAAAATGCTCCCGTTAAATTAATAAAAACAATACAATGAATACACAAAAAAAATCATCACTGTACAACCAGCCAATTTTTAAAAAATGTTCCTTAAACTTGGTCATTTTTAACATTACGGAGATAGGGAAAATGCTGCGTGAAGTGACCCCCTTAAGATCTTGGGAATAGTTTGGCTTCCAGATGTTGACAAGTTCACCTTTACCATCACCGTGAACGAGACTCATGTGTGGACTAAACGCAAGGTACTTTCTGAAGTCGCCAAAATCTTTGACCCCTTAGGCTGGTTGGCACCATCAGTCATTTCTAAAATCTTCCTCCAAGAGCTATGGAGTCACCATCTAAACTGGGACGAAGAACTACCAGATTCTCTAGCAAGACAATGGAGAATATTTCAAGAACCGCTTCCTCTACTTACAAATATCAAGATCCCACGCTGTATTCTCATTCCACAGGCTATAGACGTTCAAGTACACGGGCTCTGCGACTCTTCAGAAAAGGCCTACTGTGCAGTTGTATACATTCGTTCCAAAGATGCAACCCAAACCGTAGTATCTAGACTGCTAACTTCTAAGACACATGTATCTCCAGTAAAACCTCAGTCTCTACCTCGACTAGAGCTTTGTTCTGCCTTACTTCTTGCCAATTTGTTATAAGCTATCCTTCCAACTCTAACCGTGCTAATCTCCGAGACCTTTGCGTGGTCTGATTCCAAGATCACACTGGCATGGTTGAAGTCCGAACCGAGAAGATGGCAACCGTTCGTAGCTAATCGAGTGGCACTAATTTAGAGGTGACTCTAACGTGCACTGGAACTTTGTGAGCGGTCTGGAGAATCCTGCTAACTGTGGAACGAGAAGGATACACCCAATTTAACTAGAAAAGTGCAACTTGTGATTCAATGGACCCGATTTGTTAAGAAGTTCTACTTTTCCGATTGGAGAGTTTGAAGATAATCTACAATTACAAGAACACATGTCTGCCGAAGCCAAAAGAAAACCCAAGCTGATTATGCTGAACGTGGTTTATGCGACTTTCAAGGTTGAGTTCTTTCAAAAATTTTCGTCTTGGAACAATTTGAAAAGAGTTGTTGCCTATTGCTTAAGATTTGTGAAGAACTGTTCTCTTTCTGCATGTAAAAGAAGAAAGTCATTTTTAACAACGGCAGAATTGAGCGAAGCCGAGAAAGGCATTGTTAAGTTCATTCAGCGTGATCATTTTTTGATGGAAGTCTCCTATCTTTCAGTAGGTAAGCAGCTTCCTTCGACCAACAAGCTTATTTCTTTGACTCCGTTCTACGATGATTCCGGAATAATTCGTGTCGGTGGTAGACTGAAAAATTCAATACTTGCAGATTCGCAGAAGCATCCCATCTTGCTTCCTAAAACCTACCATGTTGTGAACTTAATTATCTCTGATTATCACCTGAAACTTCCTCATGACGGTCCACAACTTCTCCAAGCAGCTCTCAGAGAAAAATTTTGGATTCTTTCAGCCTGAGATGCAGTTAGAAGAGTAGTGAGAAGATGTATCCCATGCTTCAGAAATCATCCAAAATTCACCGAACAAACCATGGGAGATCTTCCAGAATCCAGAGTTTGTCCCTCTTCTGTATTCCAACAAACTGGTATTGACTTCGCCGGCCCGTTCTTGATACGAAGCTCCAAGGAAAGAGGATGCCGGAATACTAAGTGCTACATCTGCGTCTTCGTCTGCTTAGCAACGAAGGCGGTTCATCTTGAAGTCGTTAGCGACTTAACATCAAAAGCATTTATCGCTTGTTTATGTTAACACTATACAAATAAATATTTTAATGATAGATTTTGTCGCAGAGGTAAACCATCAGAGATCTTCTGCGATCAAAAAACCGATTTATATGGAGCTAGTAGAGATCTCAGAAAGGAGTTCCGCCAGTTGATGAAGGAAGATGCCGTTCATCAATTCCTGGTAACTGACAACATCACCTTTCACTTTAATTCTCCTTCTGCTCCCCACTTCGGAGGCATTTGGGAGGCTACAGTGAAATCTTTTAAGTTTCATTTGAACAGAGTTGTTGGAGTAACTAGTCTCACCTTCGAAGAACAATCCACGTTATCAAGCCAAATTGAGGCATGCCTCAACTCCAGACCACTATGTGTATTATCTAGCAATCTAGATGATCCTCTTGTGTTCTTACACCAGAACATTTTCTGATAGGAAAGGCGTTAACAGCTATCCTGCAACCTACAGTTCCAGAAGACCTTCGCCACTACGACCGTTGGCGATTACTTACAAGAATGACCCAACATTTTTGGAATAGATGGTCTTCAGAGTACTTGACATTGCTGCAGTCAAGATCGAAATGGCTCATCGTTCAAAGGAACCTTGACATCGGAGATCTTGTCTTAATCAAACACGACAACTCACCCCCACTACAGTGGAAATTAGGGAAAATCACGGAAACGTTCCCTGGTAAGGACGGTAAGGTTCGTGTGGTTAAGGTAAAAACTCAAACTAGTGAACTTGTGAGACCAATTGCTAAACTGTGTCCACTTCCTTTAAACACTTGAACATTTGTGAATAATACCTAATTTTTTTCTTTCAGCATTATTGAGGTCATCTATACTTCTGTAAATCTCATTGCTTTATTTCATTAATTTAGAAGTGTACTTTATTGTCAATTTGTATGTTAATTCTTATACTTAATTCATCATTATGTTTAGTATGTTAATTCTTATACTTAATTCATTAGTAAGTTTAGGAACTTAGTGTGTTTAAGTTAATTCATTAATTTTGAACCCCCTCCGTGTTTCAAGGGGGGGGGGTATGTTTAGTCTTACAGTCCACAGATGGCACTCTGAGCATTCCATTGTAATATTCCATAGAGTAAATAAACAGTTCATATTCAAACTCGTTCGTGTGTGGTCATCTTTTGTGCTGTCAAGATATTATTTCTTTTCAGACCAATTCAATTAAGAAATAAGTAACTACTTCCAGGTGCAGCAAGAGATGGCGTTTCCAAATCGAGTTAAGTAACAACAAGTCAGGTAAAAAAAATATGGAACCATTTCTTATTCCACCAATATCTTTTCAAGTAGTTGAATTTAAGAAAATAAATGGTCAAAATGTAGTATTCCTTGGATCATTTCCCATCTTTTGGTATATTCGGCGCGTTTTTGCGTTTACCGTTTCTTGCAAAGATAGCCTTACGTAAATAGATACGTTTGCTTACGTATGAATTTAAGAACACGCATCCAAAAATAAGCAGTCGTTTCAATAGCTAACTATAAGAATTTTTTGATTCATTATTTAACAAAAACTAAAGCTGTATTGTTTTTTATTATTCTTTATAAAACTAATTATTTAATAATAAATTCGTAGATTGTCTCTTTCCTTGTAAATAAAACTGGATTAGCTTTGTAAATTATTCATCGAAAACGAAAATTTGGAGAAAAAAGAAGAGTTTTATTCCTGAAAAAGCTTGTGCACCACAACGTCGGGCTGAACAAATGGAAAAGAAAAAATGAAAAAAGCACACTCTGACAAAGAGAAGCCTGTCTGACAAAAAAGTGGAAGAAATTTCGGGAAAGGGAATTTAAATGACAAAAATATAGAAATAATTCACATCGCTCATGACACACACCTAAAACTGCTGGCGTCCAGAGAAAAAGGAAAAATTTCCACGGGGATAAAGTTATATTCACGAAAAATGCCCGTGCAACGCCGGGCTAAATGGAGAGTAAACAGAACCGTACGACTGGGTAAAGAGGTGGAAAAGAAACTTCGAAAAAGAGAATTTTAATATGACATTAATACAGAAATCGCAGACACCAGGAAGTGCTGACACTGAGAGGGAAAGGGAAAATTTCCAAGGCGAAAAGTTATGCACTTGAAGAAGCCCATGCAACGCCAGTCGTTTCAATTGCTAACTGTAAGAATTCTTTTATTCATTATTTGTCAAAAATGGATATAAATTAATACTATTTTTTTTTTAAAAAAATTAAAGCAGTATTGTTATTGTTATTAAAGCTGTCAATTTATTTATCTATATAAATAAAAATGTAATGTGTGTTTGTTCAAAGTCGGTAATCTCCGAAGCTATTGGACCATTTCCTCTGAAATTTTGACATAACGTTGCATTTGAATCCGGACGGGTTCTTACGTACTTATTATTTCGTAATTCTTTCTAAAAATTTTTAAATTTAATTTTTAAATGATTTTCTAGTGTTATGACGTCATATGATGTCACGTTTTTCACTAAGTGGAAAATTTATACTTTACACGCAGTTTTTCAGGACTATTACATATTTTTATTATAGCTATGTTTATCGGTTGGAATATTTATCCAATTTTTGTATTCTTTGATATTTAATCAGGATTATTTTTCGAATAAATCATTTTTTTTTAATGATTATTCTTTTGACAACTATAAAACTTTGTTTTGTTGTTTTGGCAACATTTATATAATTATCGCGGGATTTTTATCTGACCTTTTGCATTCTTATTTTTTGTACACTATCATCTGTATTTTGGGATGTTCTTGATGTTTTGCACATTGAAAGATTTTATAAAGTACAGCTCTCTTGTTTGATGTGCATTACGTGGAATTTTTCCTACCCTGTACTTCAGATATAAATGTTTCCTCTTTAGAATTGCAACTCTATCTCCCTCTTAATGAGTTTTTTATTCTTTTCAGAGGAAGTATGAAATGAGAATGAACAATTCTTACTTTTCCAGTCCATGTAATCTCCTTCACTATAACTAACCCTGTTCAGGTATGTGTGTGTTAGAAGATATTATTTGGAAATATTGTTCATTTTTAATTTATTATTTACTTTGAAATCAATGTTATGAAATACCGAATTTTCCTTTGGGATTACAATTTGATGTCAGAAAAAATAATTTTACTCATCATATATATAAATGCTCTGATAATTAATATACAATGAATTGTAATAATATGTTCTCAAAGCAATTCTAAAATAATTAGATTTGTTTTAACCCTAAAAGAACATATTGGAATGTCATTTGTGTTCTTATTCATTGAAAAAAAAATGAAAAGTTTTTTGCTGAGAATCACTGCAAAAATGATTCTTTAAAAATGTCATTAAAAATTTAAAGTTGCAGAAACATATTTTAAATTTGAAGGAAAAATCTTAATACACCATATCTGTATCAACCTCAAATTACATGTATGTGTATATGAAGTATCTTGTGTAAAGTTTCTATAAGTGAATAATACAGATTTACTTAGAAATTTAGAGAAGACACTATTGCTGTTCACAATTTTTTGTATCTGTTTTGGCTTCTATGAAGTTTCTTTATAGATATTTTTTTAGAATCTGTTTAAAATACTATGCACAGATTACCAACCTTTAATTATTATTTTTTCCCTATAGATTTTGCTTAGCCCTTCCATGTCTTCATACTAATTCGTAACAGTTTTTGTACAAAACTAGGTTGAGTGCCTAAAAAACAAATTTGTGATTGTGTATACACACTTAAATTATTGCTTAATATTAGAAATTTTCTCTCTCTACTGTGACAAATCATATACTGAAAATAAATTTACAGTATACATTTTTTTATATCACACACAGTGTGGGATTTTTAATGCGTTTATTGTATTTCTACAAATAACAGTTATGTTAATGTTCATTACATTGAAAATTTCCCATCTTAAACATTGGAAAAATGTATTTTTCTATCCAAATGTTTGGTGATTTTTGATGTAAAAATATTAGATTTAAATTTCATTGTGTATACCTTAGCATTTTAATATTTTTTAAGAACTGATTACATAAAGCTTAGTATAACTAGTTGCTTTACAAATGATACTATGTTTGATTTTTATCAATAATTTATAAATTTCAGTTTATTTCATTTTCATAAACTGCTGTTTGTGAAAAAATGCAACACCATTGTAATGACTTCACACAGCTCTGGAATAAACAATTTATTTCAATAAGAAAATCATCAGAAAATATTTTGTCACAATTAATTAGCAAAAGAGTCAACAAATTTTGAGTCTCTTTTGCTGCAATATCTCATCTCTCTTGCATAAAATAATGACGCAATTCACGCTAGAGAAAAGTCCTATACATTCACTCTCGGTAATTCCACACCGAGTCTGGGTAAGTTCGCTGGCTCCAAATACGCCTTACTTCGCAGACTAAGGTATAGTTGAATCCCAATTCTTTAGCGGGAGGGATCTCTAAATCGATTCCCTCATGTAAAGTTTCTCCTGTTCCGAATCCGCCTTAATTCGTGGACTCGGTATCGCTTTCTCATAGACCGTTCATAGATCTCCTCAGTTCGGATTCCGCCATACTTCGCGGTCTCCCTATCGTTTTTCCTCTATCGCTGAAGGGACCTCACAAGGGCTCCCTCAAAAAATCCAGTCTCTCGCTGGAGGAGCTTCACAACCGCTCCCTCAAATCCAATCTCCTTCTCTGGCGCTCTCGCTCCCCCTATATATCTCTCTCTCTAACCATCTCGCTTAATCATCCACCTGTGATCTTTTGTTCTTCCGCCGCCCTTGTCGGACTCGGCTCAATTTATCTCTTGTTCTTCTGCTGCCCTTGTCGGTCTGAACCCCTTTAATCTCTAGCCCAATGGGCGCCGATGTCTAGGTGCACATTGTAAGTTTTCAGACGCTCTGTCATCACCGAATCGTGGGAAAACGAAAGCACAATGTTAATGTGTCTCTTTTTGACATCGAGGACAGTCTGGGAAAAAGGGTTCAAATCATTGACCACCCAGTTCCGAAATTCTTTCCCAGCTAATAGGGAAATGTCTGGAATTTTCCCAACATCTGTCGGCAAGGGGAAAGGGGTTTGTAGTAATTAGGGGGAAGAGACCGGCTTCGTCACACCACGAAGGAATCATCAGAATTAAATTAACAAGCGACTTGTATTAGTAAAAATAAATGAGGAAATTTTCAAAGCAAAAAAACGATATTAAGTGTCCGAAATCAGTATTTGGTGTAGCCACCACGTGCTGTAATAAGTGCTGCTATATGACGTGGCATGGAGTCAAACAGATTTTGAATGTCTGCTTGTGGATGAGAATTCCATATTGCTTGTATGCGCAGCAAGAGTTTGGCTTTTGAAGCTGCAGGATGTGGATCACGAGCGAGACGCCGACCAACCAAATCCCACACGTGCTCAATAAGTGACATATCCGGTGAATAAGCAGGCCAAGGAAGAAGTTGCATGTGTTGCGCTGAACAGAAGTCTCAAACAGTTTTTTGTACATATTCCTGCTGAAAGATAGCTCCAAGAATGCCCTGAAGAAAGGGAACAACTTCGGGCTGTAGCACTTCTCAGACGTACCTGTTGCTATTGTTGCCATCAATTCGTAGCAAATTGGATCGTCTATGATGCGAAATTGCACTCCAAACTATAACTCCGGGTGTTAGGCCACTATGTCGTTCGATAACGCACTCTGGAAGGCTGCGTTCACCGGCATAGCGTCTAATACAAATGTGACCATCATGGTCCCACAAATTGAAGCGTGATTCATCTGAAAAGACAACTTGATACCAATCAGCTTGCCAGGCTCTGTGCTCATTGAGCCCATTGCAGATGCAGCCGTCAATGGTTTGCCATGAGGGGGATCCTGTATAAAGGCACCCTTGCATGCAATCCATGGTGCAGCAGACGGCGACGAAGTCAACACAAGTACACCTGTAGTAGTAGGCCATAGTGCTGCCAACTGCCTGGAGGAAACTGTACAGCCATTCACCGCCATTCGGAGCAGGTGTCGATCATCGCGTGCTGACGTCACCTTCCGTCCACTGCCAGTTTTCGAGTTTTTCGCTGCTCGTTCGTCCACTACTTCCAAACTCGCATCCCTGTGGAACTGTTCCGCTGCACATAAGCTCCTATTTCACAGTAGGAAAATCTGCCTTCTCTAAGTCTGATAATCCTCCTCATTCAAACTCTGTAAGTTGTTGGAATTTCTCCTTATTTTATCATGAAGTCTTACTTAGGTCTCACTAAACGTTCGCCACTAACAAATAATCATTAACTATTTTCAACCTCCCACTACAGCCTTCTATTTATACGCTTTCAGCATCAGTTCAGAGGGCATGCATGCGTGGTGGCTCTGAAACTTTGCTATTTTACGTAACATCCTATAATAGATATTTGCTGCAAAGTTCATTTAATTCTGAGGATTCCTTCATGGTGTTGCATTTTTTACTAACAACAGTTTAGAATTCAGACCTAGTTTCAGTTAAGTTATTTATTTTTATTTGTATTAAGATGGTCATAAATGGATTGTATCTTTAATTGATAAAGATATTACATTCACTTTAGCATATCATTGCAATTTTCTAAGCTGTTTTTTAAAACTGAGTACTTAAATTGTTTTATGAAATTATATGTCTGCTAGTGTTGAAATAATCCTGATCCCCACCCCCATGAAAAACATCTAAATAGGACTCGTATTAATTCAACCCCTTGAATAATCAAACATGTATGTTAAATTTTAGTTCTTTTCCATTTTTTCCGCTGTGTGTTCTTAAACATGTTTTGATTTACTTCACACGCACACACATTCTACTCCCATGAAACATATATAAAGAAATGCAAACTTATTTTCACATAAAATTATTGATATTCCTTCTATATCTAGTTTAAAATTTTGCTATTGTACTTTTTTAATTTTTCTGTCATATGTTTAATCAAATTATTCGAATGAATGTTTGGCAATATCAGCAAATTATCAATATAAATGTGTTTTAAGGTTAAAAAAAGCATGATGGGAAAAGAGTTAACTTCAAAGACCTTTTGTTTATAATTTATTATTGTCTTTGAAATTCAAATGTTTATAAAAATGTGTTTTTCCCAACATTTGGATTGATCATTTGATGCAAGAAAAATTAATTTTACTAAATCAGCAATGTTCTCATAATACAAAGAATCATGATGTGTTTCTTAAACTTTACTAAAACAAGTAAATTAATTTTACTAAATCAGCAATGTTCTCATAATACAAAGAATGATGATGTGTTTCTTAAACTTTACTAAAACAAGTAAATTTATGTTTCTAATCTAAAAGAGTATCATCTGTGTTCTTATTCATTGAAAAAATAAGGGAAAAGTTTCGAGTGAGAATTACGGTACATGTGAATATTTAAAAGAGTAATTAAAAATATATATGAGCTGCAAAAGAATGTAGTCTTAGTTACAAGATATCTTTGAATTGGTAATATACTGTTAATTTGAAAATTTTGATACATGTTAAGTGTAAAAATACTGGGAACTGTTTTTGAACTTTTGTGAAACATAGCTAATTTTTCTGGGATTGTTCTCTGTCCATAATTTTCTGCTATGATGGAAAGTTTTTCCAGGAGTCTTATGATTTTGTATACTTTAGATAACCATGCCCCATAATTTTTTTATAATTAATTTCAAATATACAATGTGCTTAATTAAATGGAAGCAAGATATTCTAAATTTATTCCTATATTTTATGTCAATGCTGTGTCCATATTTTCTGGATTTGCTCTAAATCTGTAAATAGTAATTTTTATTCCAGATTTCAATTTCTCCAATATTATTTTTGATTTGCTTATTATTTGTCTTCATCTTGTTTTCTGTTTTGAGAGTTTATTTTAAGTTGAGAAAAGTTGAGAGTTTATTTTGAGTTGTATGTTGAGAATTTAAAACTGAGTGACATAGTCTCACTACTCTATTACAGTGTTTTATAAGTAATTTAAACAACCTGAATATAAATTAAAAAGTAAGAAAAATAGTTTCATCACACATGAGAAACTTATGAGGTATTGTAGGGTAATGAAAACACAATTCTTTTTTAAAAAGATTTTATAATTCATTGTGTTTAATTAAATATTATGAAAGCAAGATACAATGATACCCCACTTAACGCGGGGGTATACGTTCCATAAAAGTAAAGCATAATATGAAACAGCGTTAAACAAGGTTATCTCACCATGTAAATAAGGGGGTTATGAGATGATGGGTAGAAAATGGGTCAGATATTTTACTATTAAATTTATTAACTATGCGTTTTTATAACAATAAAACAAAAATTTATTTCTTACAAATATAGAAACATTATAAATGACTATACATATAAAAATAAATAAAATTCTAAGTCAGTATGTTTACATTTTCGATCATTCAGTCTCTTCTTTATTTTCAATTTTCTGCCTTTTTATCAAGAAGGTAGATTGGCTTAATGGGATGTTGCGTTCAATTTTGTCATCAATTCGTATCGAAAGTCGTTTTTCTATTTCCTCTATTGTATTATTTCTAGAATGGATAATTCTAGTTGCTGAGCTTGTCATATAGTTGGAGTTGCCTATGACAATATTTTTTTCTTTATTCTTAAGAATGGTCCTTATTGTTGAAGTTGCCAAATTCAATGAGAAGTACCAATTTGAGATTGACATTCATCAGTATCTAATCTTTTAATCACTTGCATTTTAGTTTCTAGTGAAATGCTTTTTCTTGCTTTATTTTCGTGTTTTTTATTATCACTCATGATAAAAACTAAAAATCATAATATTTGTCACTATAGCAATCGTTATATTATATAAATTTATACTTACAATAACGTTAACAAATATTTGAAACAATAAAAATACGATTGTATAATACCGCAGGAAAGAAGAAACACAAATACACTGCTTCGGATATCCGGAAGCCTAATGCTGCGTACAATTTCAGGGAATCTTACTATTTAAATAAAACAGCGTTAAACCGAAACAACGCTAAACGAAACAGAGTTAAGCAGGGTCTTACTGTACTCATTATTTTACCCTTTTTGAAATAAAATTTTCTGATTTAATGCATTTGGCCTTAATCTGTTTGCTTGTTTTCATGAAACAATGCTAGTAAATAGAAAGGATTTTTTTTATGTGGGTTCTCTCCGGTTCAAGTGTTTTGAAGTATATTTCATCGACTTTTAGAAAAATACCTTTTTATTAAATGATTATATATCATAAATGAAATTCACAAAAAAAATTTTAAGAATGTTACTGTTCCTATGTTTTGCATGGAGGAAAAAGTTTGCTTTTTATACATTGAAACTGTTTTGAAAGCAGAAGTTTTATCCAGTGAGTGTAATTAAAAATGTTTTGGTATAAAAACACATTTTGAATTTACAATTGAGTAAGATAGTATCCACATTATTTTGAAATATTTTATGCATAGTTAAAATATCTTGATTATGCATTCTGCAAGGGGAATGTGTTGGAAGTAGTTGGAAACATGAGATGCTCTCTAGTGTAGATATGAAAGGGAGTTATGAAAGGATCATCTATTTTTATAATTTTTTTAAAATTATTTTTTTGTCTCAGTATAATTTAAAGATAAATATTGTATTTTATCTCCATTTTAATCAAAATTTCTCATTTAAATTACTCCTAAATGTGGATGCTTATGTGTTCTGTAATCATAGTAAATGAATAGGAAGGGCGTGTTGATTACATTCCCTCAAGGGAGTCAGCATTTATTAACGTTGCACTCTAAACCTATATAAGGGCTATTGTCGACAGACCTCCTAACTTTGTACGTTGGTCAAAAAACTTGAAAAATACCTGAGGTAGAACCCCCACTCCAAACTTCTACACCATGAAAAATGGGAGGTTTGTGCACAAAGACAGGTTTAACTTGCATCTGCTCCTCTACACGGCGGGTATTTCTTAACACTAGGGCTCAAACTCATGAAACTGGAGCCATGAATCTGCGATTATCAAGTGCATTTGGCAAACACTTTTTTAGTGTATCATGGTATTCATTTTTAGAACTGATGGAAAAAATTTTGCTGATAAAATCATGAATAGTAAAATTAATTCAAAATTCTTATCTGGTGCTCCTATTTGTTCTCCCATATTTTAACAAACCTTTATTTAACTGTATTCTAAATGCTTGATTTAAAAAAAAACAACTTTTAATGAAATATTTCAAACTCAGTGACATTTCACTACCATTTTCAAGCATTTCATAAGTAATATAACTGTCACTAATTAACATGCTGAATGGGAGAAAATTGTTTGATCACATCAGAAACCTGTAATGCATTGCAGAATACCAGAAGATAATCATACCCCCCAAAAATTATTATATTTAATCTTGAGATAAGTGATGTTTCATTAAATTGAAGCAAGATAATCAAAATTTTGCCCTGATTTTTTTATTTTCTACCATATTTTAACGAATCTTTATTAAATAATTTTCTAAGGGTATGTTTCAAGAATACTTTGTCCCTGGCCTTCTGTACCCAAGGTTGCGGGTTTGACCCCGGCCCAAGTCGATGGATTTTCATGATGCAGAAAATCGACAGCAGCCATGTCGTATGACTGACTATACAGCATGTAAGATCCCTAGGAGAGAGGCGTTTTCTTTTGGGCGTCTGGACTGTAAACAGTCCTCAATTCCATATCGTGAGAGTCTATGATGCTGGGCATGGCAAAAGTGGTGTTTTCCATTCTGCTGAGTGGCATGATGGCGATTGGTCGAGCGATGGAATCCGGGAGGCGTGACTATGGTTCTTCATCTGGGTGGAAAGTTTTTGAGTTTTTTGGCTTGGCTGAGAGCTAAGAGATTGCTCTCTGATTGGATGCTGGGTACAGTGAACGTTGACTCCGATTGGCTGCCCCGGGGGCTGAGATTTAAATTATGGGGAGGAGCACGTCCAGTGGGGAGAGCAGGAGAAAAATATTGACAAAAATAAAGAAAGTGAAATTTTAGTAATTACGGTGTGCAATAAAAATTGCACGAGAAAATAGAATTACGGGGGATTATAGGAGTCAAGAAGAATTCTTCTTGGTCTCTTTGTTTTGTCATTAGGGGTATATTGTGATAAATTTTGCATATTGATATTATTGGTTGCTTCTAAATCGTTAAAAAAGTTAATTGCAATATTCTGAATATGAGATTTGAAACTATTAATTTTAAGAGCATTACGTATGTCGTCATTAGCAGTTTTTCTGGACATCCAGAAAGCCTTCGACCGTGTTTGGATTAATGGACTCACTCTTTTAAGCTAATTACCTTTAAAATTCCACATCCACTGATTCATCTTATTCACTCATACCTCACTAATCGCTCCTTCAGAATCAGAATTAATGAGACCCTTTCCAATGAACACTCTGTTTCTGCAGGGTGTCCCCAAGGTTCCTTGCTCGGTCCCTTGCTATATAACCTCTACATCAATGATATCCCTGACTATTCACTCACTAAAATTAACCTTTACGCTGATGATACTGCCATTCACGCCACGTATAAAAAACTAGAAACAATTTCCTTCGCTTTAAACAAACACCTTCTACTCTTGCAAAATTTCTACGACAAATGGAAAATAAGTTTTAATGTTGAAAAATCTACTGCCATTATTTTCACGAAAAAACAGTCACTCCCACCACCTATTATCATGTACAACAAACAAATCCCCTGGTCTCAGGAAGCTAAATACCTTGGAATTATTTTTGATACACACCTAACTTGGAAACCACACATTTATTACGTTCGCGACAAATTCCGGAAAATAATGTTTAAACTTTACCCCCTAATTGGCCGGAATTCATATTTAAGTATAGAAAACAAAGTGCTTCTCTATACAGCCGTTATGCGTCCCATCTTAGCTTATGCATGTCCAGTTTGGGGTTATGCCGCTAAAACAAATATTAATATACTTGATACCCTGCAAAATTCTTTAATACGTATGATCGTCAAAGCCATAAGATATATATGCGTAATGAGAGCTCTTGGCAAAATTAAATCTTAGTACCAAGTTCGCATTATCAGAGCTCAAGTGCCTCCCTCTAGGGAGGAAACTGGGCATTAAAATTACCTGCAGTGATTGGTATCCGCCAATATGGAGCTGCACTAAAAAGAGATTTCGGTGAATGTACTCGGTAGATTGATGAACTCTGTTAATAACTGTTCATAATCTGCCGTTAGAAATAAAAAAAAATGTTTCAAGAATATTACATAGAAAATATTTCAAACTCAATGACATCGTTTCCCCACTATTTTAAAGTATTCTATAGGTAATTGAAATGTCCCTAATTAATATACTCAACAGAAGAAAGTTGTTTGACCAAATGAGAAACCTATAATGCATTACAAAATACCAGAAGATAATTCTGACCCCCCAATTTTTATAGTTAATTTCAATATATATCATGATCACAATTAAATTGATGCAAAGTATTCCACATTTTCCCTCCTTTTAATGTCATTATTTTGTGTTTATTTTCTGGATCTATCCTAGATCTGTAAGTTTATATGTGTTCCCTAAAATATACAAATTAATAGAATGCATAAACTTTTGGAACCTCCCTCGGTCAGGAGTGTTATAAAAAATATTTCATTGATTCATTAGTTTGATATAGTAATATTAAAACTATTTTTTAATATACAAATATATTTTTATGATTAAGAAAAATGTTTTTAAAAAATTTTTTAATATCTCTCACTTGAAAAGAATAAGGTTTCTAAGAAATATCTAGAATTGTATATTGAATTCAGGAATTTAATCCCAAGCAAGTGGATAAATAATATATTTACTCACCATACATAAACATGCCTTTTCCTTACTTTAAATAACCCACAGTAAATTCTTTGTAGCTCATATTGTTAATTTGTACATGTTGTGTCGAATATTATTTTTTATTTTAAATATGGACTTTACCTCCAATTTTTTCACTTACCTTCAACTTGTTTTTTTTTTTTTAATTTTTATCTTAGGTGAACACAATTCTTGTATATTATTAATTAAAAAAATTAAGACTCTGTCTAATAAATGCATTACTATTTTGAAGTTTTTTATTTATTATTTAAAAGCTTGAATTCAGGAGAAAAGTTATTTAACCACAAGAGAGAATTGTGAGACACTGGTGTCTATTGAATAATACTTTTTGACAAAATAACATATTTAAACATATAAAGGCTTTTTTAGGATTCAATACCAATAAATACTAATATTTAATCAACAATATTTGAAATAAATTGCCGGAATTTCATAAAAATCACTATATGTGAAATTTTAGCAATATTTTTGTAAAACTTCAAAGCAATTAGAGAAAAAAGTAATAAACTTATATTAATAAAAGAATTACCAAAACAATCTAGAGAATGTACTAAAATTTTAATGTTTTATTAAAATTTGAAACTTTTAGAGATGAGATTGAGTAAACGTTATAAGAAAAATAACGCCTTGATGAGACCATTATTTAAGTAACATGTCCTCACTCAAATAATATATTTATACTATAAGAAATATTTTAGTACATTCTCTAGAAAATAGCAGAAATATCAGATGCAAAAAGTTTTATAGAAACACATTTGTAATATTTTGTGTGATCAGACTCGCCATGATAGATTTAGAACTATTTAAATGCCCACTTCTGGTAGATCAAAGACCCACTTCCGGTTTTTCTAACTTAATAAAATTGATTGTAACTTGGTCTCTTAGAAGCATAGAATCAAAACAAAGTATGTTTTGTAAAGCAAAAATATAGATGTATTAAATAAAATAGAAAACAAAAATATCGGTCTTGTCCGAATTTGGTCATTTTCAACTTGTTCGGATACCTTAAATCGCTCTTCTAGGGTTCTCGCGCCATGTTTCTTTCAATTCTTCTCTCTTACAAGTCTTTGTTTTTTCATCTTCGTTTCGATTTCAGCCCTTTTTTTTTATTTACTCGCAGTCACTGAAGTAGGGTTATTCTTCTTTAGAGGTATCTTACAGTGCGTTTAGTTACTTACAACTTTCTTTGGGAACAAGATTATAAAGGGGGGACTCTCTGTGTAAAATTTCTAAGTTCCTATTTCTTAAACTTCGTACACTGAATGTGGTAAAATCATGCTGCCATGGCAACCGAATTGTCATGGTCGCTAACTCGTGACCAGTGTCGCTTCTGTCGAGTCTTGGATTCGAATCGTGTTGCGACTAGAAATCCATTATGTAGAATACTTTGTGGTAAGGCTTAAAATCATCACATCGAAGTGTTGTGGAAATTTAAAGAATAAGGTGCTAACTCAGATGTTGTCCTTGTCACTTTACTGAGGAATAAAATTATGTAATGCTTCTCAATCGATCTTTGAAACTGTACAGGGTGTTTCCGAATTCGACGGACAAATTTAGAGTAGTGATTGAAGACCAGTGGCTGAGTGGTAGTGCATCGCACTTCCACTCCAAAGATCCGAGGTTCAAACCCAGAGCTGGACAAGGTCGACTCAGCCTTTCATTCCTTTAGAGGGACGATAAAGGCTTTCAATGCAAAAATAATGCAAGCAAAAATATAAAAATAATGTAAAAATATTTTTAATTGTAACTTTTTATGCCAAATATTAAATAAATTAGCCCAGTTTCTGAGTGGTTGTGTATCGGACTTCCACGCCACAGATCAAGGATTCAAATCCCGGGATGGGCAAGGTCGACTCTGCCCTTCATCCCTTTTGTGGGTCGAGAAATGAGTACCAAGCTTGCTTGGGAATTTCGCAGTGGGGTTTTGCGCCAGAAATTGACCACCTAACCGGAACATCTGCTCCTGCACCTCAGAGCCCAAGGTCACGTATACTGAGTTGAGCACAGTAAGCCTTGGCCCTCATGAGTTGTTGTGCCACTGAGTTAAGTAGGCTGATCACGGGTTCGATAAATCAACATAGAAAATGGGGTGGCGAGCCACGTTTAGTTGGGGCAATTCGCAAAAACAGTTATGAAGGATGTGACGTATAGTGAAATGAAAAGAGTCAGTAAGAGAGGTAAGAAATACATTTATTAGACGTAAAGCATGTTTACAGTTCGAAAAATACCTCACAGCTGAAGATCAGAAATGCAACCGGATTTGTTTGAACGTGTCTGACAATCCCTCATCCATCGGTGTCGGCTGAGCTATAACCAATGCGTTCGCAATTTCAAACAATTTCTGTGTCAATCACTGGTCGTTGCATTTCTGATGTCCAGCTGGGATGCATTGTTCATATTGTAAATATGTTTTTTACGTCTAATAAATGTATTTCTTACCCACTGGTGTAGCTAGTCTTGAGAGGCACTGTATGAAAATTCTTTGGGGGATTCTTTTGAACCCCTTTACATATTATGATTTTCTGCTTTCGCGTTTTGGGGGCTCTGAAGCTTGGGAGCCCCATATCATTGATACGGTGGTAGCTACGCCCTTGTTCTTACCTCTTACTGTCTCATTTCATTCCACTATACATCACATCCTTCATAACTACTTTTGCGAATTATTCTAACTAGTGGCGCACACAAGGAGGGGGAGGGGTACACGGGTTTTTCGATTGATCATAATTTTATGTATATAGTACGTAAAGTTTTATTAAGTATTAGAGGCCCAACAGACGTTGTCCTGTACACACGTCTTAAATCCAAACATTTCAAACTTTTTTGAATAAGTTGTACCAATCTGGACCGTTTTGATGAAAATTTTTATAAAAAAAGTTTTTACAATACCTGACGTCATCGCTTGCACAGTTACCACAATTCGACCTATCGAATTGTGTGTGCGTGTGTAAGTGCATACTATGAACTAAGTTGAACATAGTAGAAGCTATTCTGAATAGAAACTTAAACTTGTTTTAATTAAATGATAAAAAAGATAAAACTCGAACTATATATATATATATATTGTTACGAATTTAGTCTTATTCTAATTGTTTCTACTCATTTGTGTTCATTTCTACAGTTTAATTTGTCGTATCTAATGTGATTTCAACCCTGTTTACCTGTAATATCATTTCCACTGCATTGCACGGCCCCCATGCTTTACCATTGGTTTAAATGGTAAACTCGCCAAATATTGCAGCTAGCGCCAAGTTGGCGACGGATTTGGCGACTTAATTTTTGGCGCCAAATTTGGCGATATATCGCCAAATGTGGGCGATAAGCGATTGGCGACCATGGCAACCCTGCTCCTAATAACCCTGTCTGGCAACCCTATCGCGGTATTGTAACACTATTGTATTGAATGTATTACTGTATTGAGCTTTTCTCGTACGCTCCGGATTTTTCTAGACCTTTCTATTTCTAGATTATTCTGGCAAGTGCAAGAGGTTTCTGACCGAAAGGTATAAAAGGGCCCGGGCCGGCTAGTCAGTCAGTCAGATCTCAGCTTTCATGCAAGTGATACCTCTCTGCTTGAGAGAGAGACGATTGCATAGTGCGTGTGTTATTGCTTTTATTGAGTTATTATTTTTGTGCTGAGTGTTTACTATTGCTTTTGTTAGTGTATTACATCTGTGTTATCAGTATTTTCATCGATTGTACGTGAATTTCTCGAACTGTTCTACAATTTGTGGAGGACTGTTTTGGCCAAGAATAAAATTGTTTTGGATCCCGCTCTTCGGCTTCAATCATTTCGAACTCCCGAAAACGCAACAATTGGTGTCAGAAGTGGGATTGAATGCCAACAACAAGAGCGATGGAGGCCCAGTTCCAGACTCTTCTAGAAAAATTGACCGCCAGCATGAATGCCAATATGGGCGAAATGAAATCGGAGTTGACCGAAATGAAATCGGACTTGACCGCCAGCATGAATGCCAACATGGGCGAAATGAAATCGGAGTTGACCACCAGCATGAATGCCAATAAATGAAATCGGAGCTTGACCACGTAATATCGAGAAACCAAGCTTACTAACGTAAACGGGCAGATCAGCGCCAATAAGGAAGAGTTGAAAAGTGATTTGAAGGGCATTGGCGACAAATTGACGACTATGGACAAGAAATTTGAAGAAATGGAAGGAAGAATCGAGTCGGTTGAAAATAAATTCGAAGATATGGAGAGCAAACTAGAGGCGAAAATTTTCGAAAAGGTAGAAGAAGTTTCCATCTCGTTCAGGAGTGACCTAGAGAAATTGAAGCAGAAAGTCATGACTGGTCAAGGGGATGAATTTAAGTTTCAAGCTCCTTTTCCAAGCCTTCCATCAAGCTTTCTACATATGACGGAAAGTCCTCTTGGCAGGTGTATAAGACCCAATTCTCCATAGTGGCGGATGCAAACCAGTGGGACTCCCAGACCAAGGCCTGCCAGTTAGCTGCTTCTCTTCGAGCCGACGCTGCTGACATTTTGCAAACTTTGCCGGAAACACAGCGGCTGGATTTCGACGCTCTCGTTAATGCTCTGGAGTTACGCTTCGGAGAGAAATGTGTGAAGGATTACAGCAGACTCCAGCTGAAGTCACGGCAGCAGAAAGTGTCCGAAACGCTCCAAGAACTGGCGACGGACGTCGAGAGGCTTTCTCACTTGGCGTTTTCTGACTGTCCGACTGAAGTAAGAGAAGTCCTGGCGCTGCAACACTTCATCGACGGGGTGCGTGATCCGGAAATCCAGAAAGCTCTCCGAATGGCGGATCTCAAGGACTTAAAGGGGGCCCTAGTGTTTGCTATGAAATTCGAGGCAGCCCAGCAAGCAACACGAAAGGACAGACACCCCATACGAGCCGTCAACGAATCGGACACGTCGAACTCAAGTGTGGAGCGGTTAGAGCGACAGATGAGAAGCTTCATGAATAGAGTTGAGTCTTTGATGTCCCAGAAAGCAGACGGGAAGAAGACCCTTAAATGCTGGACCTGCGGTCGAGAAGGGCATCTGCAGAGAAGCTGCCGGGCACGCCAAGGCGCTGAAACTAATAAGCGCCTTCCAGAAGGAGGTGTCGGAAAACTAATTAATGACCATCTCGTGGGGCGGAGGTTGCCAGATTTTGGAAAGCCCCACATTCCAGTGTGTCAAATTTCGACAAAGAGTACCGGTGAGAATGGAATTTTTATAATGGGACATGTTAACGAGCTTCCCTGCAACATGATCATCGATACAGGAGCCAATGTGTCTATCATTCGGAACGATCTGGCTCAAAAATTAAAAGAGAAACTTATCTGGACCCCGCCCCGCGTGGTGCTACAGACCGTGACGGGGGAAAAGATTGATATTCACGGAAAATTAAAAGTCAAGATCCAGTTTGGAGACACTACCTACCAACATGCTGTGTATGTCGCAGATATTGCAGACCCTTTCATTCTTGGACTGGACTTTCTAAAGGAGCATGGTTTCACTCTAGACTTCAACAAGAACGAATTACGTTCCATACACGAAGAAGTCACTATATTCAAAATTGAACACAGGACAGAATCTATTCGACAGGTAACCGCTAACGAGAATATTACCATTCCCCAAGGACTGAAATCATAGTACCTGGATACATCGGTAACGATGTGAGTTTCAACTCTGGCCTAATTGGAACTGCGGAAAATAAAGCGAATGGATTGCTAATAGCTTCGACGCTAGTGGACCTTTCCAGAAAAACTATCCCGGTAAGAATTTGCAACGTAACTGAAAACCTAGAGTGTTCCAGAAAGGTGAAGTGTTGGCAACCTGCAGTCCAGTAACGTGTGTCTGCAAAAGTTCGAGCTTGCTCCTATCCAACTCGCCTCAACAGTTGACTCCCGACCTTCTAGAAAATGCTGAATTGTCCCCGAACAGAAAAGCTCCGCAGAAAGACTGTTCCAAGAATTTGAAGACGTGTTTTCTAGAAACAGTAGCGATATTGGCCATACTACAGTGACACAACACAGAATTGATACAGCAGACCATCCGCCGATTAAACAGCACCCAAGACGCTTGCCGTTTGCTAAACAGGAAGAGGTCGGAACACTACTACGAGAGATGCAGGAAAATGACATCATAGAACCGTCTTCGAGTCCGTGGGCATCTCCAATCGTCTTGGTTCGTAAGAAAGATGGCTCCACAAGATTTTGCGTGGACTATCGAAAACTTAACGACGTCACCAAGAAGGACAGCTACCCTCTTCCAAGGATAGATGACACCCTGGATACCCTTTCCGGTCATAAATGGTTCTCGACTTTAGATTTAAAGAGCGGATACTGGCAAGTGGAGATCCATCCCGAAGATAGAGAAAAAACAGCATTCACTTCCGGCCAAGGACTATGGCAGTTCAAAGTCATGCCGTTCGGGCTCTGCAATGCGCCAGCTACTTTCGAGCGCCTGATGGAGACCGTGCTAAAGGGTCTGACTTTTGAAGCTTGCCTTATTTACCTGGATGACGTCATAATAGGAGGGCGTACGTTTGAAGAACATCTTCAAAATATCCGGAAGGTGTTATCAAAATTAAGCGACGCTAACTTGAAGCTAAACCCTTCGAAATGCAAGTTCTTCCAGAAAGAAGTCAATTATCTGGGACACATCATCTCTGCAGAAGGTGTTCGTACGGACCCCGAAAAAGTGTCCGCCGTAAAGAATTGGAAACGCCCTGAAAACCTCCGTGAGCTGCGAAGCTTCCTGGGACTATGTACTTATTACCGAAAGTTTGTGAAAGGGTTCTCTAACATCGCAAGACCCTTGCACAAGCTAACAGAAAGTAAACAAAAGTTTCAGTGGACAAAAGAATGTGAAGATTCCTTCCTCCAGCTTAAAGAAGCTTTGACGTCTTCACCGATCTTAATATATCCACAACCGGACAAGCCATTTATCTTGGACACTGATGCCAGTAATGAGAGTGTCGGAGCAGTATTATCTCAGGAAATAGATGGCCAGGAACGAGTCGTAGCTTATTGGAGTAAGTGTTTATCGAAACCGGAAAGAAATTATTGTGTCACTCGAAAAGAGCTACTGGCTATTGTGAAAGCCATCGAGCATTTCCATCACTATCTCTATGGCCAAAAATTTCTTCTACGTACCGATCATGCCTCTTTAACCTGGCTAATGAATTTTAGAAATACTGAAGGCCAGGTAGCCAGATGGATACAACGGCTCAACGAGTATTACTTTGACATCAGACATCGTAAAGGCTCCTCGCATGGAAATGCTGATGCCCTTTCAAGAAGACCATGCCCAGAAAATTGTCGTCATTGTTCCAGAGTAGAGACCAAATATGACTATGCTATACGCCAGATAACAACTTCAACAGCGACGCCACCCGATCCCTGGAGTGACGAGAAAGTTCGAGAAGACCAGATGGCGGATCCTGATATTAAACCCCTTATAGAGTTTATGGAGTCTTCCAGCAATAAACCAAGTTGGCAGGACATCTCGGCTTATAGTCCTACAACTAAGCAGTATTGGGCCCTCTGGAATTCTCTACATCTCAGGAATGGTGTTCTATACCGAAAATTCGAATCAGAGGATGGAAAGACATTCAGGTGGCAATTAGTACTTCCTCGATCTCGTATCCCAGAGGTACTCAAAGAATTGCATGGCAGCCCAACAGGAGGTCATTTCGGCGTCATGAAAACTTTGCACCGAGTTCGAGAGCGATTCTTCTGGGGTAAAGTGAGAGCTGACGTGGAACAGTGGTGCAAGTCCTGTGATGCCTGTTCAGCTCGGAAGGGGCCAAAGATACGTAGCCGAGGGAAGCTGCATCGCTACAATGTTGGAGCACCCTTCGAACGTATCGCTTTCGATATCCTGGGACCTCTGCCAAGGACTGCGTCTGGTAATAAGTACCTACTTGTTGTCATGGACTACTTCACGAAATGGCCCGAAGTGTACCCCATTCCGGATCAGGAAGCCCCCACCGTAGCGGAGGCTGTAGTGCAGCACTGGATATCGAGATATGGGGTACCTCTTCAACTTCATTCCGATCAGGGAAGAAATTTCGTCTCTGCGGTATTGAAGGGGGTCTGTGAACTACTCGGAATTGACAAGACCAAGACCACACCTTTGCACCCACAGTCAGATGGCATGGTGGAGAGGTTTAATCGTACCATCCTGAATAACCTCTCACTGATGGTCTCCAAGAACCAACAAGACTGGGACCAGAAAGTTCCTCTCTTTCTGCTAGCGTACCGCAGCGCCGTTCACGAGACTACCGGATATTCACCATCCCAGATGCTTTTTGGCCGGGATCTTCGTCTCCCTTGTGACCTGCTGTTTGGTCGCCCTCCGGATACACCTTCATCGCCTGAGGAGTACGTGCAGAATCTCCAGGCACGTTTTGAAGATGTACACAATTTGGCTCGAGAACGGATCAACCTGAGGACGGAGAAGATGAAGACTCGGTACGACACAAAAGCCACAGGACATCAATTCAAGGAAGGTGACAAGGTGTGGTTCTACAACCCGACTCGACGCAAAGGACTTTCTCCTAAGCTACAATCGCATTGGGACGGTCCTTATACAATTTTAAAGATAATAAACGACGTCGTAATCCGGATCCGTAAGTCAACGAATTCGAAGCCTAGAGTCGTTCATTACGACAGGCTTGCTCCATATTATGGCCATAATTCTTAGTGTGTCAATTATCGTGTAATTTATTTTGACCATGGTCTTGTATAAATAAGTTAGTGTGTAAATAATCTTGTAAATAATTTTGTTTATTTTTGTTTTGTAAGTGTTTATTTTGTACTATGCATTAGGTGTTTATTTTGTACTATGTATTACATGTTTATTATTGCATATTCATTTAGTTGTTTTTAATCAATTGCTTTATTATTATGTTAACGTCTGATGAAGGGTTGTACTGCCCGGGACGTGCAGTTCTTGAGAGGGGGCAATGTTACGAATTTAGTCTTATTCTAATTGTTTCTACTCATTTGTGTTCATTTTTACAGTTTAATTTGTCGTATCTAATGTGATTTCAACCCTGTTTACCTGTAATATCATTTCCACTGCATTGCACGGCCCCCATGCTTTAACATTGGTTTAAATGGTAAACTCGCCAAATATTGCAGCTAGCGCCAAGTTGGCGACGGATTTGGCGACTTAATTTTTGGCGCCAAATTTGGCGATATATCGCCAAATGTGGGCGATATAAGCTTGGCGACCATGGCAACCCTGCTCCTAATAACCCTGTCTGGCAACCCTATCGCGGTATTGTAACACTATTGTATTGAATGTATTACTGTATTGAGCTTTTCTCGTACGCTCCGGATTTTGCTAGACCTTTCTATTTCTCGATTATTCTGGCAAGTGCAAGAGGTTTCTGACCGAAAGGTATAAAAGGGCCCGGGCCGGCTAGTCAGTCAGTCAGATCTCAGCTTTCATGCAAGTGATACCTCTCTGCTTGAGAGAGAGACGATTGCATAGTGCGTGTGTTATTGCTTTTATTGAGTTATTATTTTTGTGCTGAGTGTTTACTATTGCTTTTGTTAGTGTATTACATCTGTGTTATCAGTATTTTCATCGATTGTACGTGACTTTCTCGAACTGTTCTACAATTTGTGGAGGACTGTTTTGGCCAAGAATAAAATTGTTTTGGATCCCGCTCTTCGGCTTCAATCATTTCGAACCCCCGAAAACGCAACAATTGGTGTCAGAAGTGGGATTGAATGCCAACAACAAGAGCGATGGAGGCCCAGTTCCAGACTCTTCTAGAAAAATTGACCGCCAGCATGAAATGGGCGAAATGAAATCGGACTTGACCGCCAGCATGAATGCCAACATGGGCGAAATGAAATCGGAGTTGACCGCCAGCATGAATGCCAATATGGGCGAAATGAAATCGGAGTTGACCGCCAGCATGAATGCCAATATGGGCGAAATGAAATCGCGCCAATTGACCGCCAGTTGAAAAAAACTGACCGCGAACAAGGAAGAGTTGAAAAGTGATTTGAAGGGCATTGGCGACAAATTGACGACTATGGACAAGAAATTTGAAGAAATGGAAGGAAGAATCGAGTCGGTGGAAAATAAATTCGAAAACAAATTTGTGGATATAGAGAACAAATTTGAAAATAAATTCGAAGATATGGAGAGCAAACTAGAGGCGAAAATTTTCGAAAAGGTAGAAGATGTTTCCATCTCGTTCAGGAGTGACCTAGAGAAATTGAAGCAGAAAGTCATGACTGGTCAAGGGGATGAATTTAAGTTTCAAGCTCCTTATTCCAAGCCTTCCATCAAGCTTTCTACATATGACGGAAAGTCCTCTTGGCAGGTGTATAAGACCCAATTCTCCATAGTGGCGGATGCAAACCAGTGGGACTCCCAGACCAAGGCCTGCCAGTTAGCTGCTTCTCTTCGAGCCGACGCTGCTGACATTTTGCAAACTTTGCCGGAAACACAGCGGCTGGATTTCGACGCTCTCGTTAATGCTCTGGAGTTACGCTTCGGAGAGAAATGTGTGAAGGATTACAGCAGACTCCAGCTGAAGTCACGGCAGCAGAAAGTGTCCGAAACGCTCCAAGAACTGGCGACGGACGTCGAGAGGCTTTCTCACTTGGCGTTTTCTGACTGTCCGACTGAAGTAAGAGAAGTCCTGGCGCTGCAACACTTCATCGACGGGGTGCGTGATCCGGAAATCCAGAAAGCTCTCCGAATGGCGGATCTCAAGGACTTAAAGGGGGCCCTAGTGTTTGCTATGAAATTCGAGGCAGCCCAGCAAGCAACACGAAAGGACAGACACCCCATACGAGCCGTCAACGAATCGGACACGTCGAACTCAAGTGTGGAGCGGTTAGAGCGACAGATGAGAAGCTTCATGAATAGAGTTGAGTCTTTGATGTCCCAGAAAGCAGACGGGAAGAAGACCCTTAAATGCTGGACCTGCGGTCGAGAAGGGCATCTGCAGAGAAGCTGCCGGGCACGCCAAGGCGCTGAAACTAATAAGCGCCTCCCAGAAGGAGGTGTCGGAAAACTAATTAATGGCCATCTCGTGGGGCGGAGGTTGCCAGATTTTGGAAAGCCCCACATTCCAGTGTGTCAAATTTCGACAAAGAGTACCGGTGAGAATGGAATTTTTATAATGGGACATGTTAACGAGCTTCCCTGCAACATGATCATCGATACAGGAGCCAATGTGTCTATCATTCGGAACGATCTGGCTCAAAAATTAAAAGAGAAACTTATCTGGACCCCGCCCCGCGTGGTGCTACAGACCGTGACGGGGGAAAAGATTGATATTCACGGAAAATTAAAAGTCAAGATCAAGTTTGGAGACACTACCTACCAACATGCTGTGTATGTCGCAGATATTGCAGACCCTTTCATTCTTGGACTGGACTTTCTAAAGGAGCATGGTTTCACTCTAGACTTCAACAAGAACGAATTACGTTCCATACACGAAGAAGTCACTATATTCAAAATTGAACACAGGACAGAATCTATTCGACAGGTAACCGCTAACGAGAATATTACCATTCCCCCAAGGACTGAAATCATAGTACCTGGATACATCGGTAACGATGTGAGTTTCAACTCTGGCCTAATTGGATCTGCGGAAAATAAAGCGAATGGATTGCTAATAGCTTCGACGCTAGTGGACCTTTCCAGAAAAACTATCCCGGTAAGAATTTGCAACGTAACTGAAAAACCTAGAGTGTTCCAGAAAGGTGAAGTGTTGGCAACCTGCAGTCCAGTAACGTGTGTCTGCAAAAGTTCGAGCTTGCTCCTATCCAACTCGCCTCAACAGTTGACTCCCGACCTTCTAGAAAATGCTGAATTGTCCCCCGAACAGAAAAGCTCCGCAGAAAGACTGTTCCAAGAATTTGAAGACGTGTTTTCTAGAAACAGTAGCGATATTGGCCATACTACAGTGACACAACACAGAATTGATACAGCAGACCATCCGCCGATTAAACAGCACCCAAGACGCTTGCCGTTTGCTAAACAGGAAGAGGTCGGAACACTACTACGAGAGATGCAGGAAAATGACATCATAGAACCGTCTTCGAGTCCGTGGGCATCTCCAATCGTCTTGGTTCGTAAGAAAGATGGCTCCACAAGATTTTGCGTGGACTATCGAAAACTTAACGACGTCACCAAGAAGGACAGCTACCCTCTTCCAAGGATAGATGACACCCTGGATACCCTTTCCGGTCATAAATGGTTCTCGACTTTAGATTTAAAGAGCGGATACTGGCAAGTGGAGATCCATCCCGAAGATAGAGAAAAACAGCATTCACTTCCGGCCAAGGACTATGGCAGTTCAAAGTCATGCCGTTCGGGCTCTGCAATGCGCCAGCTACTTTCGAGCGCCTGATGGAGACCGTGCTAAAGGGTCTGACTTTTGAAGCTTGCCTTATTTACCTGGATGACGTCATAATAGGAGGGCGTACGTTTGAAGAACATCTTCAAAATATCCGGAAGGTGTTATCAAAATTAAGCGACGCTAACTTGAAGCTAAACCCTTCGAAATGCAAGTTCTTCCAGAAAGAAGTCAATTATCTGGGACACATCATCTCTGCAGAAGGTGTTCGTACGGACCCCGAAAAAGTGTCCGCCGTAAAGAATTGGAAACGCCCTGAAAACCTCCGTGAGCTGCGAAGCTTCCTGGGACTATGTACTTATTACCGAAAGTTTGTGAAAGGGTTCTCTAACATCGCAAGACCCTTGCACAAGCTAACAGAAAGTAAACAAAAGTTTCAGTGGACAAAAGAATGTGAAGATTCCTTCCTCCAGCTTAAAGAAGCTTTGACGTCTTCACCGATCTTAATATATCCACAACCGGACAAGCCATTTATCTTGGACACTGATGCCAGTAATGAGAGTGTCGGAGCAGTATTATCTCAGGAAATAGATGGCCAGGAACGAGTCGTAGCTTATTGGAGTAAGTGTTTATCGAAACCGGAAAGAAATTATTGTGTCACTCGAAAAGAGCTACTGGCTATTGTGAAAGCCATCGAGCATTTCCATCACTATCTCTATGGCCAAAAATTTCTTCTACGTACCGATCATGCCTCTTTAACCTGGCTAATGAATTTTAGAAATACTGAAGGCCAGGTAGCCAGATGGATACAACGGCTCAACGAGTATTACTTTGACATCAGACATCGTAAAGGCTCCTCGCATGGAAATGCTGATGCCCTTTCAAGAAGACCATGCCCAGAAAATTGTCGTCATTGTTCCAGAGTAGAGACCAAATATGACTATGCTATACGCCAGATAACAACTTCAACAGCGACGCCACCCGATCCCTGGAGTGACGAGAAAGTTCGAGAAGACCAGATGGCGGATCCTGATATTAAACCCCTTATAGAGTTTATGGAGTCTTCCAGCAATAAACCAAGTTGGCAGGACATCTCGGCTTATAGTCCTACAACTAAGCAGTATTGGGCCCTCTGGAATTCTCTACATCTCAGGAATGGTGTTCTATACCGAAAATTCGAATCAGAGGATGGAAAGACATTCAGGTGGCAATTAGTACTTCCTCGATCTCGTATCCCAGAGGTACTCAAAGAATTGCATGGCAGCCCAACAGGAGGTCATTTCGGCGTCATGAAAACTTTGCACCGAGTTCGAGAGCGATTCTTCTGGGGTAAAGTGAGAGCTGACGTGGAACAGTGGTGCAAGTCCTGTGATGCCTGTTCAGCTCGGAAGGGGCCAAAGATACGTAGCCGAGGGAAGCTGCATCGCTACAATGTTGGAGCACCCTTCGAACGTATCGCTTTCGATATCCTGGGACCTCTGCCAAGGACTGCGTCTGGTAATAAGTACCTACTTGTTGTCATGGACTACTTCACGAAATGGCCCGAAGTGTACCCCATTCCGGATCAGGAAGCCCCCACCGTAGCGGAGGCTGTAGTGCAGCACTGGATATCGAGATATGGGGTACCTCTTCAACTTCATTCCGATCAGGGAAGAAATTTCGTCTCTGCGGTATTGAAGGGGGTCTGTGAACTACTCGGAATTGACAAGACCAAGACCACACCTTTGCACCCACAGTCAGATGGCATGGTGGAGAGGTTTAATCGTACCATCCTGAATAACCTCTCACTGATGGTCTCCAAGAACCAACAAGACTGGGACCAGAAAGTTCCTCTCTTTCTGCTAGCGTACCGCAGCGCCGTTCACGAGACTACCGGATATTCACCATCCCAGATGCTTTTTGGCCGGGATCTTCGTCTCCCTTGTGACCTGCTGTTTGGTCGCCCTCCGGATACACCTTCATCGCCTGAGGAGTACGTGCAGAATCTCCAGGCACGTTTTGAAGATGTACACAATTTGGCTCGAGAACGGATCAACCTGAGGACGGAGAAGATGAAGACTCGGTACGACACAAAAGCCACAGGACATCAATTCAAGGAAGGTGACAAGGTGTGGTTCTACAACCCGACTCGACGCAAAGGACTTTCTCCTAAGCTACAATCGCATTGGGACGGTCCTTATACAATTTTAAAGATAATAAACGACGTCGTAATCCGGATCCGTAAGTCAACGAATTCGAAGCCTAGAGTCGTTCATTACGACAGGCTTGCTCCATATTATGGCCATAATTCTTAGTGTGTCAATTATCGTGTAATTTATTTTGACCATGGTCTTGTATAAATAAGTTAGTGTGTAAATAATCTTGTAAATAATTTTGTTTATTGTTTTGTAAGTGTTTATTTTGTACTATGCATTAGGTGTTTATTTTGTACTATGTATTACATGTTTATTATTGCATATTCATTTAGTTGTTTTTAATCAATTGCTTTATTATTATGTTAACGTCTGATGAAGGGTTGTACTGCCCGGGACGTGCAGTTCTTGAGAGGGGGCAATGTTACGAATTTAGTCTTATTCTAATTGTTTCTACTCATTTGTGTTCATTTTTACAGTTTAATTTGTCGTATCTAATGTGATTTCAACCCTGTTTACCTGTAATATCATTTCCACTGCATTGCACGGCCCCCATGCTTTAACATTGGTTTAAATGGTAAACTCGCCAAATATTGCAGCTAGCGCCAAGTTGGCGACGGATTTGGCGACTTAATTTTTGGCGCCAAATTTGGCGATATATCGCCAAATGTGGGCGATAAGCTTGGCGACCATGGCAACCCTGCTCCTAATAACCCTGTCTGGCAACCCTATCGCGGTATTGTAACACTATTGTATTGAATGTATTACTGTATTGAGCTTTTCTCGTACGCTCCGGATTTTGCTAGACCTTTCTATTTCTCGATTATTCTGGCAAGTGCAAGAGGTTTCTGACCGAAAGGTATAAAAGGGCCCGGGCCGGCTAGTCAGTCAGTCAGATCTCAGCTTTCATGCAAGTGATACCTCTCTGCTTGAGAGAGAGAGACGATTGCATAGTGCGTGTGTTATTGCTTTTATTGAGTTATTATTTTTGTGCTGAGTGTTTACTATTGCTTTTTGTTAGTGTATTACAT
This sequence comes from Trichonephila clavipes, assembly GCA_019973935.1. NCBI lineage: Eukaryota > Metazoa > Arthropoda > Arachnida > Araneae > Nephilidae > Trichonephila > Trichonephila clavipes. The sequence goes on along the minus strand of BMAU01017531.1, from coordinate 96,213 downwards.
CTGTGTTATCAGTATTTTCATCGATTGTACGTGACTTTCTCGAACTGTTCTACAATTTGTGGAGGACTGTTTTGGCCAAGAATAAAATTGTTTTGGATCCCGCTCTTCGGCTTCAATCATTTCGAACCCCCGAAAACGCAACAATTGGTGTCAGAAGTGGGATTGAATGCCAACAACAAGAGCGATGGAGGCCCAGTTCCAGACTCTTCTTTGACTAGATGAAAATTGACCGCCAGCATGAATGCCAATATGGGCGAAATGAAAACAACGGAGTTGACCGCCAGCAGAATGCCAAAATGGGCAAATGAATGCCAATGAATGCCAATATGGGCGAAATGAAATCGGAGTTGACCGCCAGCATGAATGCCAATATGGGCGAAATGAAATCGGAGTTGACCGCCAGCATGAATGCCAATATGACTGAAATGAAATCGAGTTGACCAAACGAACAAGGAAGAGTTGAAAAGTGATTTGAAGGGCATTGGCGACAAATTGACGACTATGGACAAGAAATTTGAAGAAATGGAAGGAAGAATCGAGTCGGTGGAAAATAAATTCGAAAACAAATTTGTGGATATAGAGAACAAATTTGAAAATAAATTCGAAGATATGGAGAGCAAACTAGAGAAATTGAAGCAGAAAGTCATGACTGGTCAAGGGGATGAATTTAAGTTTCAAGCTCCTTATTCCAAGCCTTCCATCAAGCTTTCTACATATGACGGAAAGTCCTCTTGGCAGGTGTATAAGACCCAATTCTCCATAGTGGCGGATGCAAACCAGTGGGACTCCCAGACCAAGGCCTGCCAGTTAGCTGCTTCTCTTCGAGCCGACGCTGCTGACATTTTGCAAACTTTGCCGGAAACACAGCGGCTGGATTTCGACGCTCTCGTTAATGCTCTGGAGTTACGCTTCGGAGAGAAATGTGTGAAGGATTACAGCAGACTCCAGCTGAAGTCACGGCAGCAGAAAGTGTCCGAAAACGCTCCAAGAACTGGCGACGGACGTCGAGAGGCTTTCTCACTTGGCGTTTTCTGACTGTCCGACTGAAGTAAGAGAAGTCCTGGCGCTGCAACACTTCATCGACGGGGTGCGTGATCCGGAAATCCAGAAAGCTCTCCGAATGGCGGATCTCAAGGACTTAAAGGGGGCCCTAGTGTTTGCTATGAAATTCGAGGCAGCCCAGCAAGCAACACGAAAGGACAGACACCCCATACGAGCCGTCAACGAATCGGACACGTCGAACTCAAGTGTGGAGCGGTTAGAGCGACAGATGAGAAGCTTCATGAATAGAGTTGAGTCTTTGATGTCCCAGAAAGCAGACGGGAAGAAGACCCTTAAATGCTGGACCTGCGGTCGAGAAGGGCATCTGCAGAGAAGCTGCCGGGCACGCCAAGGCGCTGAAACTAATAGCGCCTTCCAGAAGGAGGTGTCGGAAAACTAATTAATGGCCATCTCGTGGGGCGGAGGTTGCCAGATTTTGGAAAGCCCCACATTCCAGTGTGTCAAATTTCGACAAAGAGTACCGGTGAGAATGGAATTTTTATAATGGGACATGTTAACGAGCTTCCCTGCAACATGATCATCGATACAGGAGCCAATGTGTCTATCATTCGGAACGATCTGGCTCAAAAATTAAAAGAGAAACTTATCTGGACCCCGCCCCGCGTGGTGCTACAGACCGTGACGGGGAAAAGATTGATATTCACGGAAAATTAAAAGTCAAGATCAGTTTGGAGACACTACCTACCAACATGCTGTGTATGTCGCAGATATTGCAGACCCTTTCATTCTTGGACTGGACTTTCTAAAGGAGCATGGTTTCACTCTAGACTTCAACAAGAACGAATTACGTTCCATACACGAAGAAGTCACTATATTCAAAATTGAACACAGGACAGAATCTATTCGACAGGTAACCGCTAACGAGAATATTACCATTCCCCCAAGGACTGAAATCATAGTACCTGGATACATCGGTAACGATGTGAGTTTCAACTCTGGCCTAATTGGAACTGCGGAAAATAAAGCGAATGGATTGCTAATAGCTTCGACGCTAGTGGACCTTTCCAGAAAAACTATCCCGGTAAGAATTTGCAACGTAACTGAAAAACCTAGAGTGTTCCAGAAAGGTGAAGTGTTGGCAACCTGCAGTCCAGTAACGTGTGTCTGCAAAAGTTCGAGCTTGCTCCTATCCAACTCGCCTCAACAGTTGACTCCCGACCTTCTAGAAAATGCTGAATTGTCCCCCGAACAGAAAAGCTCCGCAGAAAGACTGTTCCAAGAATTTGAAGACGTGTTTTCTAGAAACAGTAGCGATATTGGCCATACTACAGTGACACAACACAGAATTGATACAGCAGACCATCCGCCGATTAAACAGCACCCAAGACGCTTGCCGTTTGCTAAACAGGAAGAGGTCGGAACACTACTACGAGAGATGCAGGAAAATGACATCATAGAACCGTCTTCGAGTCCGTGGGCATCTCCAATCGTCTTGGTTCGTAAGAAAGATGGCTCCACAAGATTTTGCGTGGACTATCGAAAACTTAACGACGTCACCAAGAAGGACAGCTACCCTCTTCCAAGGATAGATGACACCCTGGATACCCTTTCCGGTCATAAATGGTTCTCGACTTTAGATTTAAAGAGCGGATACTGGCAAGTGGAGATCCATCCCGAAGATAGAGAAAAAACAGCATTCACTTCCGGCCAAGGACTATGGCAGTTCAAAGTCATGCCGTTCGGGCTCTGCAATGCGCCAGCTACTTTCGAGCGCCTGATGGAGACCGTGCTAAAGGGTCTGACTTTTGAAGCTTGCCTTATTTACCTGGATGACGTCATAATAGGAGGGCGTACGTTTGAAGAACATCTTCAAAATATCCGGAAGGTGTTATCAAAATTAAGCGACGCTAACTTGAAGCTAAACCCTTCGAAATGCAAGTTCTTCCAGAAAGAAGTCAATTATCTGGGACACATCATCTCTGCAGAAGGTGTTCGTACGGACCCCGAAAAAGTGTCCGCCGTAAAGAATTGGAAACGCCCTGAAAACCTCCGTGAGCTGCGAAGCTTCCTGGGACTATGTACTTATTACCGAAAGTTTGTGAAAGGGTTCTCTAACATCGCAAGACCCTTGCACAAGCTAACAGAAAGTAAACAAAAGTTTCAGTGGACAAAAGAATGTGAAGATTCCTTCCTCCAGCTTAAAGAAGCTTTGACGTCTTCACCGATCTTAATATATCCACAACCGGACAAGCCATTTATCTTGGACACTGATGCCAGTAATGAGAGTGTCGGAGCAGTATTATCTCAGGAAATAGATGGCCAGGAACGAGTCGTAGCTTATTGGAGTAAGTGTTTATCGAAACCGGAAAGAAATTATTGTGTCACTCGAAAAGAGCTACTGGCTATTGTGAAAGCCATCGAGCATTTCCATCACTATCTCTATGGCCAAAAATTTCTTCTACGTACCGATCATGCCTCTTTAACCTGGCTAATGAATTTTAGAAATACTGAAGGCCAGGTAGCCAGATGGATACAACGGCTCAACGAGTATTACTTTGACATCAGACATCGTAAAGGCTCCTCGCATGGAAATGCTGATGCCCTTTCAAGAAGACCATGCCCAGAAAATTGTCGTCATTGTTCCAGAGTAGAGACCAAATATGACTATGCTATACGCCAGATAACAACTTCAACAGCGACGCCACCCGATCCCTGGGTGACGAGAAAGTTCGAGAAGACCAGATGGCGGATCCTGATATTAAACCCCTTATAGAGTTTATGGAGTCTTCCAGCAATAAACCAAGTTGGCAGGACATCTCGGCTTATAGTCCTACAACTAAGCAGTATTGGGCCCTCTGGAATTCTCTACATCTCAGGAATGGTGTTCTATACCGAAAATTCGAATCAGAGGATGGAAAGACATTCAGGTGGCAATTAGTACTTCCTCGATCTCGTATCCCAGAGGTACTCAAAGAATTGCATGGCAGCCCAACAGGAGGTCATTTCGGCGTCATGAAAACTTTGCACCGAGTTCGAGAGCGATTCTTCTGGGGTAAAGTGAGAGCTGACGTGGAACAGTGGTGCAAGTCCTGTGATGCCTGTTCAGCTCGGAAGGGGCCAAAGATACGTAGCCGAGGGAAGCTGCATCGCTACAATGTTGGAGCACCCTTCGAACGTATCGCTTTCGATATCCTGGGACCTCTGCCAAGGACTGCGTCTGGTAATAAGTACCTACTTGTTGTCATGGACTACTTCACGAAATGGCCCGAAGTGTACCCCATTCCGGATCAGGAAGCCCCCACCGTAGCGGAGGCTGTAGTGCAGCACTGGATATCGAGATATGGGGTACCTCTTCAACTTCATTCCGATCAGGGAAGAAATTTCGTCTCTGCGGTATTGAAGGGGGTCTGTGAACTACTCGGAATTGACAAGACCAAGACCACACCTTTGCACCCACAGTCAGATGGCATGGTGGAGAGGTTTAATCGTACCATCCTGAATAACCTCTCACTGATGGTCTCCAAGAACCAACAAGACTGGGACCAGAAAGTTCCTCTCTTTCTGCTAGCGTACCGCAGCGCCGTTCACGAGACTACCGGATATTCACCATCCCAGATGCTTTTTGGCCGAGATCTTCGTCTCCCTTGTGACCTGCTGTTTGGTCGCCCTCCGGATACACCTTCATCGCCTGAGGAGTACGTGCAGAATCTCCAGGCACGTTTTGAAGATGTACACAATTTGGCTCGAGAACGGATCAACCTGAGGACGGAGAAGATGAAGACTCGGTACGACACAAAAGCCACAGGACATCAATTCAAGGAAGGTGACAAGGTGTGGTTCTACAACCCGACTCGACGCAAAGGACTTTCTCTAAGCTACAATCGCATTGGGACGGTCCTTATACAATTTTAAAGATAATAAACGACGTCGTAATCCGGATCCGTAAGTCAACGAATTCGAAGCCTAGAGTCGTTCATTACGACAGGCTTGCTCCATATTATGGCCATAATTCTTAGTGTGTCAATTATCGTGTAATTTATTTTGACCATGGTCTTGTATAAATAAGTTAGTGTGTAAATAATCTTGTAAATAATTTTGTTTATTGTTTTGTAAGTGTTTATTTTGTACTATGCATTAGGTGTTTATTTTGTACTATGTATTACATGTTTATTATTGCATATTCATTTAGTTGTTTTTAATCAATTGCTTTATTATTATGTTAACGTCTGATGAAGGGTTGTACTGCCCGGGACGTGCAGTTCTTGAGAGGGGGGCAATGTTACGAATTTAGTCTTATTCTAATTGTTTCTACTCATTTGTGTTCATTTCTACAGTTTAATTTGTCGTATCTAATGTGATTTCAACCCTGTTTACCTGTAATATCATTTCCACTGCATTGCAGGGCCCCCATGCTTTACCATTGGTTTAAATGGTAAACTCGCCAAATATTACAGCTAGCGCCAAGTTGGCGACGGATTTGGCGACTTAATTTTTGGCGCCAAATGTGGGCGATAAGCTTGGCGACCATGGCAACCCTGCTCCTAATAACCCTGTCTGGCAACCCTATCGCGGTATTGTAACACTATTGTATTGAATGTATTACTGTATTGAGCTTTTCTCGTACGCTCCGGATTTTTCTAGACCTTTCTATTTCTAGATTATTCTGGCAAGTGCAAGAGGTTTCTGACCGAAAGGTATAAAAGGGCCCGGGCCGGCTAGTCAGTTAGTCAGATCTCAGCTTTCATGCAAGTGATACCTCTCTGCTTGAGAGAGACGATTGCATAGTGCGTGTGTTATTGCTTTTATTGAGTTATTATTTTTGTGCTGAGTGTTTACTATTGTTTTTGTTAGTGTATTGCATCTGTGTTATCAGTATTTTCATCGATTGTACGTGACTTTCTCGAACTGTTCTACAATTTGTGGAGGACTGTTTTGGCAAAGAATAAAATTGTTTTGGATCCCGCTCTTCGGCTTCAATCATTTCGAACCCCCGAAAACGCAACAATATATATATATATATTCAGGTCTCGGAGCTCCTAAGTTCAGAATCATGTAAATGTAATCTATCGAGACTATATTGATGATTATCATCAACACGTTGTCACAGGAGATATTGGCATCGTGAAAGATGATTTGTTAAGAAATTTTATGGAAAAAGGTACTGGTTTTAGACTGATGATCACAAAAAATAAATCTAACGTTATGAAACAAATCATAAAAGATTTAGATAAATTCTACCTTAAAATTGCAATTAAATACGGAATGCCGATTGAAGCTTTCAATCAATTTAGATCTTATGTTGCAACAGAAATTTGGGAATTAGATTTCACTGTAGAAAATGAAATTATGTATAAAGATATTAAATCATCAATAGAAAATATCCAAAATGACTTCGTGATTACATATGTTGATAAGGTCTCTGCTAATTATGCCATAATTTGTAAATACTTTTACAGTAAAATATTAAGTAACCACATTTTAAATAATAATTCATTTCAAAAATCAATTAACAATAATAGAGAAAATGATAATCGTCTTTTAGCTTTGAACAAAAGACTGAATATTCATCTAAATAATATTAAATATCCAAAAGTATTTTTTAACACCAAAATTTCATAAAAGCCCTATAACATTCCGTAGTATCACTAATGGATACAGTACATATATCACGAAGTCTGGGAAGATCTTACAATCTCTTCTTCAAAACCTAATTGATAACTTACAAAACACGGCAATAATTAAAAATAGCTTAGAGATTGCTAGAGTGTTACTAAGGATATGTTAATTTTTTCCATGCATGGCTTTGATTTTGAGAACCTTTTTAATTCTATAGATATTGACGATATGATTAAGGTTCTACAGTTAATTTATGATAAATATGAATTATATACTTCAATGAAAAAAGAAAAATTTGATATTCTTGTTAACCTCGTATTAAAAGAAAATTTCATTGCATTTTTTTATCAGAATCTTTATAAACAGATCAAAGGATTACCTCAGGGTGGTCCAGCTAGTAATTGTTTAGAGAACCTATATTTACATTTTTTTGAAATTGATCATGTTGTAAATGATTCTTACTTGATTTATCGTTATATAGATGATTTAATAATTTTTGGTAAAAATAGTGAATACAAACCAAATATTACGTTCTACCCTGATTATCTCAAGCTCCTTAAAACTAACTTCAACTCTAATATGGTGGAATTTTTGGATTTAGACTTGCGTCTTATTAACAATAATGTAGTCAGTAACATTTTTGACAAAAGAGATTCGTTTAAGTTCCATATAATTAAAATTCCTGTATGGAATAGTAACTTGCATATATCAATTTACAGAAATATCATTTTGAATTTTTTATTTAGAAATGATAACTTAACTACCCACAAAATAGATAAATACAATAATATAAAAAAATTTTTCAATGTTTAGATCATGAATACCCTTTTAATTTCTTAAGAGCTTATATTCATCACAAATACATTAACCGTCTTGCTACTTCGAATTCCAAAACCACCACACAACAATAGGATTTCAAAGTCAGCATGTTAGTGGTCTTGCTGTGAAGATTATATCATAACACTCATATCACAGTTTACATTTTTTCCACACACATCTTGAACATCTTACACATTGTTGACAACCAACCAAATTAGAGCCTAGGAAATTTACATTTTTGACAATCAACCAATTCAAATTCTACCATATTTGATTGTCGTCTTTTTTTGATATCTATCTTTGCTGGCTGGTTTAAAAGTTAGCTCAAAAGATGTGTTTATGTATATTCGAATTTTTTAACTTGGTGAATAATTGATTTTCATTGATGTCACGACGCTTGATTCTCTTCGTAAAAGCTCTGTGAGTAAAGAAATTTTGTTAAATTATTTTTTGAAAGATACTTTTCTTATGTAATTGTTTTAGGATTTTTCTACTTTTCTTACGCAATTATTTTGCGATTTTTCTGCATTAAGAGTTTGGGAGAGTTTGTTACATAATAGTAGTGAGTAGTTTTATCATACTCTCTGAGTTTTCCATACTCTGAATTTTTGTTTATTTTATTTTATTTGGTTTTTCCTACCGAGTTGCAAAGGGGGAAGGTTGGCGCCTTCAAACTAGTTTAACCCCACTTATTCGGTCCTAAGTCCGAAATTGCTTTCTGACTCGCTAGGTTCTTCTTTTTTGTAGTTTCTTTTTTATTTCTCTATAATTTTGTTCTTCATGTTCAGCTTTTATATTTTTATTACGCTATTTCTTGTTATGTTCATTATCTATTATTTCTTGTTTTTGTTATATAATACATATTTCTTTCATATATATATATATATATATATATTTCCATAACAGGTATATTTTTAATGCACAATAAATGAATTTATCGTATTGAATGCACAATATTTTTGGTTAATCCTTGAGGAGTATAAACAAACAAATGCGATGGTTTGCCAATCCTCGGACATGCAACATATAATTGGCCGTGCAAAAAACAAAAATTTCCCCTCTTATTTCTTTTTCTCTTGCCACGCATTGGTGGAATAAACAACACAAAGGGGTAAAACAATTATGCGTTTTAGGGGTTTTAATTAATATCTTTTTAACTAATTGTTATATCAGACTGAATTGTGAATCTAAACCATTCTCTCGAATCCACTTGAACCCCCACAAAAAATTGCATCAAAATCGGTCCAACCGTTTAGGAGGAGTTCAGTCACATACACACGCACAGAATTATATATATGAAGATTTGTTATTAATAATTAATTTTATTAATTTATGCTAATTATTTATTCAAAAATTAATTTTTTACTGTTTTTTGTCACCGAAAATCGATACAATTAAAAGAATATGTTGGGTGGTGTATTGGAGCATGATACGAGAAAGGTGGACTTTTGACCCTGGATCCCCCCTTCGAGGGGCTGTATTATCCAACCATGGCAGGCATGTCATGAGTTCGATCCCAGTACCACTAAAGACCCGCCGTGTAGGGCAGCGATGCACGTTAAATCTGTCGAGAGCTGAAACGTCCTCCCGTTGGTGTGGTGTGGTAGTTAGGAGAGGGGGGTGCCAGCTTTCGTCCACGACCCTGCCAAAAGCCCTCGTGTAGCTCCCCCCCTTCTCTTGAAAAACTCCTGCGTGCGCCACTGACTCCAACTAAACATAGTTTATGACCCCATGTTCTATGTTAAATAGTCGTTCCTATGCTGCCTATTATCATCCCTCTGAATTTCTTGGTCAAATTTGGCAACATTTTGTATAAAAGGACGTGATAAAAATGCATTAAAGTAACTCGCAATGTCTTCAGTAAAATTAAGTCTAAAACAACATATTTTTCTCTTATTTAAAACATCACATCTACTCTCATAATTTCACATCATTCAACAGCAAATTCAAGAACAAACAAAACTTTGAATTTAACCGGAAGTTATCAGTTATTTGACCAGTGTTATGAATTAAATCTTATTAAACCTATCTCGTATTCTCAAAAGTTAAAACAGCGCTCGTCATGTTTAAAATGTTGAGGACACTGTAATATTCCTTTGACAGATCCGTTCCCTTCCAGATCTCTCGGCAGATTGCCATGATGGATTTCTTTGTTCTAAAAATAACCCCACAAGGTCCTAATCTGATTACAACGGATACTAAACTCGTCGATGGTGGAGGTTCATCACCCTCAGTTAGTGAGGTGAGATAATTTTTTTGTGTGAGATACCCTTTTTTTTCTAAATTCATTTTTATGAATATCGCTTCCAATAAAATTTATACAGAAGCGGAAATGGATGTGCGTAAATATGGATTTTCAATTAATAAAGCATTATTCACGCAAATATGTCGATTAAAACTGACTTATGAAGATCCACTTGTGGAATGATGTCAAATGCCATAATAAGAGTAAATGTGCTTTTAGCCCTTAAAAATTAAAGTTACTACTTGAAATGCATGTATATTTTTCTAACATTTTTTATTATTTTGGGATAAATTTATTTGCTTTATATATAACATACTCTTTTGAAGTACATAAGATGGTGTGTGTGTGTGTGATAACTTCATATTTACTTAAAATACGAAATTTCAAAGTAATAAGATAACATAATGGCTTACACGTACCTTACTAACTGGTTGAAACTATTTCCTAACACACTGATGTGTTTCTTAAAATAACTTACATTTCCCTTTGCTTAACACGTGATCATATTTTTTACATTACATATTTTCCCCTCTTTATTTTTAAATATTTAAATCTAAAATCTGAATAAAAAATTCCCTCTCTTGTATTTTGGAACTTAAGCGAAGCGCACGCTTAAAATAACTCTTTTAATGTTAAAACTAAATAAACGATGATGTGATCAATATCCAGAAGCTTTATTTTTGCTCTCTCTACGACGACTACAAATAATAAAAATACCATCACATCGATTCGATACAATACAATATATATATATATAATGGTTTCACTCGACTTAAAACATTTTCTGGGTGGAAACTTTTGATTAGTTGTGAGTCATTGCAGGATTGAAGCGTCTTGATATCTTAAAATCTACATTTTATTGACGATCACAAACATAAAAGGACATCATAAACAACAAAGACTCGTACAGCAATAGAAGAGACAAAATCGCTCTTCTATCACTCTGAAGATTTATAGATTTTGCCAACCAGAAGCTTTAGGAATCATGTGATTTCCGGTAAAGTCTTTTGAGATGAGTCAGAATACGTGGATGCTGCAACATTGAATCATTTTGGTTTAAAAATGTGAATGTGACAAGGATATATTTCTCATTAGGCAGGTAAACTAAAATTAATTATAATGTAATTAAGTAAGTTTTGGGTGGCTGAAGACCATTATGAAATGAAATCCCTCTAGAGAAAATTTAAGCGAATTATTACATTATTCCCTACCAGACAAACAAATTTACATAGTGTGTAAGGGTTGCAGAGGCGACTCGGAATAGCATAGGAATGCATGGTTTCAAATGCCGTGGTTGAGAGCTGTGGTGCAAAAAAACAGAGAAAAAGAACATAAACCGCAACACATTAATGGGGCAGAAAACCTTTTATTGAAAGGAAGTACTACAACAGGCGTTTGAAAATGCATGAACTCCTTTGGGGCTCACATAAAGAGCTTAGTGTACGAGACGTTCATTCCTTCAGTGGTTGGAATTGCTCGAATATTTGTAGCTGCCGAGAGGATAAATGACATGCCAGTAATCTTCCAGAACGTAAGAAATTCCATGCAGCGCTGATGTCAGGCCCAGCAAACGACATCTGGTCATAATTTTTTCAATAAAATGTTTTCTGTCCCATTGTATATTGCTGATTATGTTAATTTTGCCTTGTTTCTGCTCTCCATAGCTCGCAACTACGCCTCGTATTCCAATGAATCGTCTTTGTCCCTCCTATACACCCTGCAAGTTTGTCGGTATGGTAGCTAATCACCCTGCATATATACAAACACATGCAATCATTGTTAAAATCTGTATTTTCTCGATCCTCTTTCGAATGGATTCGTTGTTTATTAAAGTCACACTATGAAGCAAAACGAGGGTTTAGACGACGGACTACGCAATTTTTAACCACCATCAAATGACCAGGAGGACATCTTAGCTGCTTCTCCCATCCTCCTTAACTTGCATGGAATGCATTAAAACAATTATACAGATTGTTCATCCAAAACAATTTCCTTGTATCGGCACAACGCTCGTTGAAACAGATTGTGACGGGCTCACGCGTCTTTTCTTTAACATGTCCTTTGGGGTTCTTTGGGCCAGAATTAATGGCAACTCTTTTCCAACCAAATCCAAGAAGTGAAGTGTGAATAAAAGATGCAAATGAACAAGCTTTTAAATATTAGAACTTAGAGTAAACGAAATGACAATGTAGGGCAATGTATGTCAATTGATGGCAAGTAGAGAAATGTTAATTTAGTCCGTGGTTCAAGTTTGGATAAAGATTCGTGGCGGTAATTAGAAGTTATAAGTGATTGAATATATGGAATACAAGTTGCACACCAGTGCATGCAAATGAAGACAAGATTGAGCATAGGACAATATTGGTTGATTCTTCAAACTGCAACAAGGTAGGACTGACTATTTAATATTGCAGTAAGTGATTGAATTAGAATCGAGTTTAGGCGGTTCAGTTATTGATAGGAGTCCGAATTAGATTAAGTCGCTTATTATCTATATATATTGTGTGTTGCGTAATTTTCCATTGTAGATTCTCTCACATTAATTATTATAATTGTAACCCCCCGTAGTTTAAACTCTTCTCATATGAATAGTAGAAAGACTATCGCGCCCTCTAGTGGCTAGAACAATCTTCAGTAATGGCCAAGCTTCGGAACTGTAAGGACGTACGAGCATGCGCGCTCCGATCCCTTTCAATTCTATTGTAACTGTTAGTTCTCTAGTTATGAATGTAAATGTTTGTTTTGTCTACTAAACGTGTTTAATTAACTAGTGGACTTAATTAAGAACTCCTTCCCCGTGTGTCCCTTTATTACATTGGGTCACACCCCTTATATAATTTAATTTGTTAAAGGTTTAAGTTGAATATCTTGCTAAAGTCATATTAAGATAGTGATTCCTTCTGGTTCTTCCGTTAATCCTACACCTGATACTCCGAGAGATATTCTCCCAAGGGGGGGAATATCACAAGATTAATAAACAGATGCTTACGAACACATTTGAACAGTTCTAGAGATGTTACTTGCTCCTCTATAAAAAAATTCCTCTATTGAACCGAAACAGTGGTTAATCAAACATCCACAATTAAATTCAAGAATTCGATACTTTTTACAAGTTTGAAAATATAGGAAAGTCACGTCTAACCGAAAATAACCCGTGAGAATTTTCAGTTGAATATAAAATGGAGAACACATCTTTATTATCCATCGTCTCTGTTTTCTTTTTCATACGAAAGTTATGGCCTAACCTCCAGAGGAGCTGAGAAAAACATAAAAAAGAAAAGAAAAACCTCTAACTTCCGCCGAATTCACAGTGAGGCTTTTTAGAAGCCTCATCTTTTATGGATTGCGCTTGTTTTTAAATCGAATCGAGAGTTCAGTGGGTTTGAGTTTTAAATCAAATATTTTACAAAGACGGTAAAATTTTTCCCCTGCGTATTCAGGAACGCACTCCAGGATCTAGAGCAACAAGGCTTTGCTCTCAAGGAACGTATAGACAAAGATTTGTACTCTTTTTATTATTATTATTATTATTATTAAAACAAGATTATGAAGGTCCTTACCACATCGCTAGTATGAAAGGTAATTATATATAATATAACATCATATTTTATAATTGATTTGTTGGAGTTTTATTTCTTTATTAGTAAATATTGCCTTTTTGGCGCGGAAACCGAGTGGTCATGGCCGTGAGCTCGTGACCAAAGTTATTGGTTCGTGGGTTCGAAACCTAGGGCCACTAAAGACGCGCCGTGTAGAGGATCTGATGCACATTCAAGAAGAAGGTGCCAGTTCATGTGTCGTCCTCGTCACTTAACCGGAGTTCAAAATTATGAAGATCATCTCCAATAACCCTCACGTTGCTGTATAGTACGATGCTAATAAACACTTACTCGCGTATATTTTGGTTTCCCCCATAATATGTTGGTTTTTATAAATTTTTTACACAAGAAATGCATAGTTAAAGTTTCACTCATCGCATTAATATTAAAGAATTTACAAAACATATGCTATTTTTATTCTTATTTATTATTATTTTACTGGCCCATTTCTAAAAAAAGTTTGCTATTCGCTGTCTTACACCAGATGAAGTAATCATGGTAGTTGGGACAAAGCTAGCATGTTTTTTGAACGATTGGCTAAGGAACTATTAATAGTTATCCATTTTAGTACTTTTTCAGTTTCTCCGGTGCAAATCTCGCCAAGTTGGCGTTATTGCCGACAACACATAATATACGCATAAAAAAGTATGACAAATATTAGTTCAAATTCGATTTCCCTCCATTTTGATATATTATTAACCAGTAAAAAAATTGTAAGTCCATTCCTACTTAGATCAACAAAGAAAAATTTCATTTTAGCTACTTTTTATTAAATAGTTACAATTAATATATAAATAAGTATATACGTACATATAGGACAGAATCACAACATTAAGTGGTAATTAATTTTTATTAATTATCATTAAAGTATCGTATTGTCATTCAAAACAATCGTGTATATAAAATTTCAGTTCAACTGAATGCTTTAAAACGTGAGAAAAAAAAATCTTTTTAAGTTTTGACCCAAGTCGCTATAAATGAAACCAACGTGGCTGTATCTGTAATTCTTTAAATAATTAGTTTCAGTGAATTAATTTTAATTAATTATCATTAAATTATCGTATTTTTACCCAAAACAATCATGTATAGAAAATTTCAGCTCAAATGAGCGCTTTAAAATGCGAGAAAAAAACTTATTCAACTTTTGACACAAGTCGCCAAAAGGGTCGCTAAGTCACCAAAAATGTTGCCAACGGGGCTGCATTTTTAATTCTATAAATAATTAATTTTAATCAATTAATTTTTATTAATTATAATTAAACTACTGTATTGTCATCCAAAATAATCATATATAAAAAATTTACTCTCCTTTGTGCGCTTTAAATTGCATTTTATTAACGAATGAAAATTCCGCGAAGATAAAAAAAATTAATATAGAGAGTGTGAGCTAATAGTAGAAATTGAAAAATACGTTACTGGTAAGAAACGGCCATTACTTGTCTTGAAAATGTTGAGGTAAAAGGTTATCAAGGGGAATATTACTTTGGGCGTGACACACTGTATCATTTTTGGCGACTTTATTGCCTGCGCCGGCGAAAAGTGGAAGAACCTTTAATTCTTCCAAGGTCAGGGAAATGTGTGCTATCTAAATTCACATTATATGAAACATCGAAATTTCGAAGTATAATTTTAAATAATGTGATATCAAATAATTAGACGGTATTTTTATTTAACACAAATTAAGGACTGGCTTTCAAGATACTACGAAATGTTTTCAGAATACTGACAAATATTTTAATTTACAGTATTTCTTTTACCAACTATTATTCATTCCATCTTGAAACATCATTGAATGACGAGGAACATGATTTCATTATCATTTCTCCTTTTCTTGAGCTTTCTAGACATATTTAACGTGCGTCAGCATCTGCTAGGTCCTAAGATATTTTTTTGGTGGTATTTGCAAATGAACAGGAGATTAAGTAAAATCTTAAATGAGCTTAGAGTGAATTAATTAGCCATTTACTTATTCCTCAAAATTTGAGAAAAATAAAAGTATATTCTCATCCAAAAGTAATTTCTTATTTTATAAAAATAAAGCTTTATTCTGCACACACATTAAAATTATTAAAACATCCAATTGTGATTTATAAGTAGAAACATTTTGTTTATAATTATAGAAAAAAAAGGCCCCCCATAAAAATTTCCAAAATTTTAATCGAAATATAATTAAAAAATTTTATTGGATTCAATGTACTTTGGTATTTTGAAACCGTTTACAAAGTATTACACACCAATTGAAAATGCAGTGAAGGAGGTGCAGTGAAGTTAGGATTTTATAGAAAATGCTATTATATTTATGTTGAACAACTCAACTCTTGCCTTTTTAAAAACTTCACCTTTCATTTTAAATTCCTTTAGTGTGATTGGAAAAAATTCATGGAATTCGGATATTCAAGGGGATTTCGCCACATTAGCTTACGATTTCGTAAAGTGAAGACGCGTCAGATGATTTAAAGTCAAACCACCAAAAGAAGCTGAATTACTTGTTTTTGTCAAATGGAAATCAAGTAGTCTTGCTTAAATTGTTACTTTCTTTCATTTTTCTTTTATTTTATAGCTTTTTAAATAATATTTGTGTGTTAGATTCCCCTTACGTTTCGGCGAGAAACTATGGCTCTTTGCAGGGGCGTAGCTACCGCCGTATCAATGATACGGGACCCTCAAGTTATAGCGGCCCAACATGTGTAACTACAGTTCCACTAACAGGCCTCCCCTATTTAAAAAAAAGAGCCCCGAAGTAATTTTGATTCAGTACCCCCTCAGAGCTAGCTACGCCAGTGGTTATATGTCTAACTTTAGTTGAGCCTATTGTTTCGGGTGCTTTGCCCACGGACTTGTAGCCTATCGAGGTGTGCATCGAAAAAATTGACTTGGCGACCAGCTACACCTAAGACCCACGGTCTGGGAGGATTGCCTTGAGATAAGGGTAATCCTCCCAAGGAAATAAAAGCTAGTGAAATCATGTTGTTGTTTCTCATTCCCGAGATCAGCAGAGGTAGATCAGATCCATGAGTCCATTCACCCTGAAGAAGTCCTACACCAATAGAGGATTTTGAACCAAGTCCTGCCTGGTAAACCCCAAACAAGATAAAATGTGGTCAGAGGAGGCCTGAGCTGAAGAACATTTAGTGCAAACTTCGAAGCGTTTAATGCCATCGATAAAAGTCAATGCCATCAGATGACCACTACGGAAGCGAGTAAGAGCAGTTTGATCTCAGCTACCGTAGTTCCGAGCCAAGGAGACGCCAGGACATTTGCTCTGATACCATGGGTTAACCGGTGGGATCATCCAAATGGCCTTATTCTTTGCTTTATACTTTGAAAAAAAGTTCCAAATTAATAAGAGAAGCGGCAGGCGTTGTAGTTTCGCCAGTTCCAGCCCTGGCTAAGCTGTGCGCAATTTCGTTCCCAGCAATGTTGGTATGGGATGGGATCCACTGTAAGTGGATCTGACGAGAAAAGGAAAGTCGTTTAAGAATCTTGAGGAGGGAAGTTATAGATATTAAAACTGATCCTTCTTTGCAAGTACAGGCAACAACACCAGTGCCCTAGAATTCGAGTCTACTTCTTAATTTGAAATCTTCTTTTCGGTTACAGACAACACATCCTGCCCCGAAGATGGTAATTGTACCTCTAAAACATAACGCTTATCCTTCTTTGCAGGAAAATGTGGCATCTTCAACATTAAAAAAAGAGGAGTCCTCCTTCCCTCGAGGTTGTTTGACGCAAGATCCGATCCATACCTAAAGTAAGTAAGTACTCTTCCGACGAGTCCTTCTAATCGGGTTATACAAGATGCGTCGGGGTCAAGGCGTGTCGACCTCTTCCTCCTAAAGATTATGTCCCTTTAAGTCTATAAATTTACAACATCAAAATATTTAGTCTAATGTCCTTGCACTAAAATGTGTTTTAATCTCGTAATGATTTTTCTTGAATCCACTTTATATTTTTCTGAATATTTTTAACGAGGAATTAAAAAATAGGTACTTACGTATTATCGCAACCGTATTGGCGACATTATATGAAACGAAGCCCATGGTTGTCATTTCAGCACGCACGGTACGTGTGAAAACGGGGTTGCTAACTTGGCGAGTTATTTTGAAAGTTGGCGTTGTTGCGATAGTACTCAAGTACCGAAAGATATACATAAATTCTTTCCGTATTAATAAAATTCTCATTTTTAATTATTTTAAACATATGTATATATTTAATTTTATTGTAAAGTAATTATATTGAATGCGTTTTTCATCTAGTGCATTTTAAGTCTATAAATTTACAATAGCAAAATATTAATTTTAATGTCGTTGCACTAAAATGTTTTTAAATATGTCGCAATAAATTTTCCTTAAATCCACTTTATGTTTCTGAGGAGGAATACAAAGATACGCATATTTTTCCCCTTGCCGAATATGTTTAGAATTGTAAAAATTTCTTATGCAAGTTTATTTAAATTTTATTTACTGATTAAAATTTTTTCGTAATTCATTAGGAATTTTCCATAAAGGTATCCAACTACGTTCGGAACCGTGATTTTAAAAAGCTCATAAATGAATAATTTTTCATAGTATTTAATGTCACTTAGATTAGAATACATGTATTAAATAGTTCTAGGGACAATATGACAAAAAATTATTTAACTACAATATTTTGGCAAAAAATTAACTTAGAGCAACTTATTTTCAAAACGTTCTCCTTTTACAAAAAATGCTTCTATGATAAGAAAAAATACTTGGCTTTTATAAAGTAAGATATTTTGCCTGTATATACTCGTAGCTCAGACCTCTCTACAGAGGCTCAACTAGAATTTTTGAAAAATTCACATTATTTTCAGAATTACCACCAATTGAAATAATTATTGGCGTTTTTTTCTTAAAATTGCTCCCCTCTGTTGTTGTAAAATATGAAAAAATCCACATCTATGTTATATATTTCAAAAATACTAGTTGAGCCTTCGTAGAGAGGTCTCAGCTATATACAGGCAAAATATTATTCTAATAGAAGCATTTTCACAAAAGGAGAACATTTGGAAAAAAGATTATTCTAAGTTAATTTTTTGCCAAAATATTATATTTAAATAAATTTTTTTGTCAAAATGTTGAAAACAATTTTATGCATATATTCTAATCTAAGTCACACTAAATATCATGAAAATTATCCATTTATGCACTTTGCAAAATCACGGTTCCGTACGTTGTCGGATACCTTAAAATTAATTTGTTTCTAAATTGTTTTTTTTTTTTTATCTTCTTTCCCAACTAAAAATAATTTTTCTGCAAAATTATACCTCGACTTTCACGGTTATCTTTTTTTCAAATGACTTTTTTTCCCAGAACAGAAAAAAAAAATTTTTACAAGAAACAAATTTCAATGGGAAAGGAGGAAGATCATTATTTGACTTTACAGATGCAGATGAGTCAAGAGAAAAACCTATCATGTGAGTCTTGAGTAAGACATGAAATTCATTTCTTACCTCATCCTAATCCAAAACGCAGGGATTATATTAAGATTTTTTCGATTATGATACATTTGAGGACGGACTGCCTATCTGTGCGGAAATTGATTATTTGTCCAAGCCAAAAGAGATTCAGATGCAGAAATTGATAATGAGACTTCTATCAAAACTATAAACACATTCTAATAGAATAATCTCTTACATTTTTAATTCATTAAAACATACCTCTGTCTTATGCAGTAGGATATAAGTGATACAGTATTTTCTTTGCATAGAGTCGAAAAAGAACTCTTTCGAGTCAGAAATCAAAAAGATTTTCAAGCATCTATTAATCAGTCTTTTAAAATTTCCAATTAACCTGTGATTAATAATTCACTAATAGTATTTTTAGCTGTTGAATAAAAAGTTTGGAATTTCTAACTATGGATATTTTTTGTGTATTTGCTTACAGAACTTCCAAAAGGTAAACGCAAAAAATTTGTATATTGTTTGGACCCCAATTTAACGAATAACCCCGAATTAACGAACAACCTGTTCGTTCTCAATGAATTCTTTAAATCAAGGTCCAACTATTCAATATTACGTACGTATTTTTATGTTATTCTGATGTCATTTTTATTGAATTCAAATACAACTGAATTTTGTCGTTTTTATTATGCTTAATAAATTAGTTTACATTGCATTGCACTGCACATAGTCTGTTTCAAAAGTAACGAGAAGGATTCAATACTTTTCTCATATAAAGCATACGCGATACTACAAATATATTCATCTATAATCGAGGTAATGTCGCTCATTTTCACAGTAGAAGAGCGAAAAATGATGATATTCTTGTTCAAAATGGAGTGAGAGTTACGCCACACTAAAGCTGGACGAGGGCTATTGGCGACGGATCTCGTCATTTTGAACCATGGTCAAGGACGACACATGAGCAGACGTCTTCTCCAAACTTCCGCACCACATCAACGGAAGAACGTTTGAGTCTGCACAGATTTAACGTGTAACAGAGGCCGTACACAGCGGGTCTTCAGCGGCACTAGGTTCGAATTCATGACATGCCAGCCAAGAGTTCGTCACTAACCACTAGGCTACCGCAGCCTACATTTGTTCAAACGTGGTGTCTTTAAAATATGTTTGGCGTGGTTCTCTTTTGATGATTCGGTGAACATTTCGATTGACCCAATTTCTTTGTAATAGAATGTTCCATTTTATTTTATTTCCATATTACAGATGGGGTACTTGATTTTCAACTGTAACGTCCATGTGTGTTTTTCGTGCTCTTTCTTCTCACGTTTGTCATCGGTCCTTGAAAGTATAAATTTTCTTGAAGAATCAATTTGAAGGCGAAACATTTTGGGAATCAAGGTGTTTCCTTTCGTGAAGAGATTGTAGATCCTTTCGAGGACGCATCTCCTTTGCATCAGGCATGTGGACTCGGTGGCTTAGAGGTAACGTGCTCGCTTCCTAAGCCTACGGTTGAGGGTTTGACCCTAGCTGGAGCCGATAGATTTTCTGGATGCGAAAATCGCAAGCACGCATACGATGTGATTGTGTGGCATATAGAAGATCCTTTGAGTACTCCCTTGCGGCTCTGGTACTCTCTGCAAAATTAAATCACGGTAATACGAAGCATCCAACAAGAGCCACTAAATGGGCCCACCATGAAATGCTCTCACATTTGGGGACTTGCCGTGTCTGAAAAGGCTTAACTGTCAATATGCAGCCCATAAAGGGAAAAATGTCAATCATTTGTCCATGTACTGAAAGATTAAAGAGCCATAACTTCCTTCTTTCCACGTAAAATGTAATCACAATAACTCCACTCCACAGTTTTTTGCTTACACATTTTGGTGGCCCTGAAGCATGGGGCTCCCGTATGATTGATACGGCAGTAGTGTTACACCCATTGTCTCATGTCTAGTATTTTAAAAAGTTTTTGACCTACTAGGAAGTTGAGTTTCAAGTCGTAAAGTTATGACAGGTTTTTAAGATGAATAATTTTCGAAGAATGAAAGATCTTCTTGCTTCTTTCTTGTTTATTTTCAATTTATCTTAGCCCAAGCTTTCTTCATGCTACCCTACATGACCGAGTAATTCTTTTTTATTTGTCTGCTGGCCCCACCACGAACGTGAGAAAGAAAAAATTATTTTTCCTTGCTCCCCGCCCATCAAAGCGTATCTGTACCTTTCCCAACCCCTGAACGTCACGTAAAAATTCATTCTCATTACTTTTGATACAAACTATGTACATGAATGACATCTTTTTACAGTATCAAAAATCCAAACTTTGTCGTTGTCAGTCCTTTATTGACTTTTTCAGAATTTTCTGTTTGGTCTCTTTCGATTTTTGTGAAAGAAATCTAAATGGATAAAAAAAGGAAAATAATAAGCAAAATGTATATGATTATTATAAAATATAATACTATAAATATTAGAACTATTATATACATAAATATAACTAATACATGAAAATATAATAACACAATACTATAAAAGGTATATTAACACATACACATATTACATAATATAGCTGCATTGCCTGGCATTGCACGGGCTTTTTCGAGTGTATACCTTTTTGCACATAGAAATTTCTCTTTTCCCTTTCGCTGTCAACACTTCTTGTTGTGTGTGTGATTTCTTTTTTAATACATCATTAAATTCCCTTTTATGAAATTTCTTCTCCCTGTTTGCCTTATTTGCCCTCCGCTTAGCCCGGTGTTGCACGGGCTTTTACCAAGAATATAACCATATCCCCCATGGAAAGTTTCCCTTTCCCTCTCCACGCCAGCGTTTTTTGGTGTATGTACATGTGCAATAAGTCACTGTTTTCCAAATTTATGTCCTTAAAATTTCTCTTTCCGAAATTTTCTTCCACTTTTCCTTGTCTCAGAAAGGTTTCCCCTCCCCCCCTCCATTTATCCCGGCGCTACACGGGCTTATTCGATTATAAAACTCTTTTCCCCTCTTTTTTCCTCAGGGATAAGATCAAATTTCTATTTTCTATTAATAATTTACAAAACTAATCTAATTGAAATACATAATTACATTTTTGTAGTCCATTAATTTTACTAAATAATACAGGAAATAAAACTACGTAATTACTATAAACATTTTAAAAAGTTATATTGAAAGCTCTTACAATATTATTTAAATATTATACATAAGAAATTTACAGAAAGCTATCATTCTAAATCCAATCAAAAAAGCTCTTACAATATTATTTAAATATTATACATAAGAAAATTACAGAAAGCTATCATTCTAAATCCAATCAAAAAGATTCCAAAAGCAATTACTATTATAAAAAAGAATACTCACTTTTAATAATTGTTCTTGGAATATCGTATTCTTCATATCTTTATTGAATCCTTTTCTTGTGCTGAAATGTCTAAGCGAAAGGACTCGGAAGGGGTTCACATATCCAGATTCTCCTGGGCATATACCCTGAATAAAACCATTTAAGCAATTAAAAGATAAGCAACGTTTTTCGCAGGCTCTTTCAGTTTTATCGCTGTTGAAATTTACTTATAAAAGCCAATAAAGATCATTTTTAATTTTCGATAAACTTATTGAAAATTCTAAATATTGTTTTCCATATTTTTTCCACTTATGAAGAGTTATTGCTGCACAATGTCATATTTTTTCCCTATCAATGGCAGAAACCTCACAATGTTTTTAATAGCTTTTTAATTTTGGAAATCTTACATAAGCTCAGACGTTTCAGAATCATAATTGTTTACAAATAATTTGTCCCTTCCTTTTTTCCTCAGTGGCTCGATAATCCATGGGGGACCTTGGCCTTTTCAAGAAGCTTTTTTCCAGGCCAGTCTCCTTCCAGTTAGTGTTCTTCAACTTTTAGTTCTCAAAACAAGAAGATATTTTTCTAGGCCATCAATACATCTTAGTTTTGGTCTGACTTTTCTCCGTGCTCCACTTAGTTGGTCACTTAACATTTCTACATGCTCCAATTGGTCGTCCATCCTGACAACTTGGACTGCCCATTTAATTTGCTGTACTGTGATGAAATTAACGGTGTCAGTCCTTTATCTGAGTGATATCTAGTGATCCTTGATCTTTTTCGTCACGTAAAATTGGTTCCTAAAATACATTAAAAAGGATTACGTTTTAAGCGACACACATACTACAGCTAAATATGTCTTCAACTCTTGGACGATCA
The DNA here is from genome assembly GCA_019973935.1 of Trichonephila clavipes. Lineage (NCBI taxonomy): Eukaryota > Metazoa > Arthropoda > Arachnida > Araneae > Nephilidae > Trichonephila > Trichonephila clavipes. The sequence goes on along the minus strand of BMAU01017531.1, from coordinate 73,300 downwards.
ACCGGTTTTTTCGTGGGTGATATTGATGCGATCTTTGTTGATTCAGTACACCTGTTCCGATACTTTTCTTTGTGGTTGAACTCTTTTTGATGTCGCTTATTATGTATTTGATAAATATTAGAACAAGTAATATTATCAGACCTCTAAATATTGATAGCTGCGCGATGCTCCTTTTGCAAACGTACTGCTGGTGTACCAAATCTGATTTCTTGAACCGAAATTATATATTCACTTCAATCAATGCTGATTGAACAAAAAGCGGCTTGGCTTTTAATTGAATATACAGAGTAAGTATGAGTAAGAAGGTATAATAACGACCTCGTAAATATTTTTCACTTTCATCACGGAGTTACTATATTAATTCGTCCTTTGCTCCATCCTTAACAGAAAACGCTTCCTTTGCTTTAAAATTAAAGCCTTATTATTTCATCATTTTGTTTTTTCAAACATTGTAGCAAATCATTGTCATCCCTTTCCGAAACATGACCAGATTTTCTAGTGTATTTTGTTAACACTTTAAAAAAGAATTGTGCAAAGTATACATAAATCAATATTCTATTCCGTGACGCGATGACTAGATAGCTCTAATCAATTTGCAGTGAACTGTAGATTCATCAAGTGTCTTCAATATATATGTTGTCATAAAAACCTGAACTCAGAAAGGTAAAAAGAAAACAGAACTGGCTCCCACATACATAGTGTTGTTAGAAGTCTCACTCCGTTTCATCTCGTGTATTTTCAGTAACACACGTCCTTCAATGCAAATTCAAATATTTTATAGAACTTTCTTATGTATTCTAATGCGTTGCATATTTTTAGCTGAACCTGTAAAAAGATGACATTATTCTGTTATAACTACTTGAATGTAATTAGGTCTTATAAAAAATGTCATATAATTAAAAGAAAAAGATTTATTTATATTTAAGGTATCCGACTACTTGCGATAACATTTTTTTGAAAAATGGAGATATGAGGATTTTTTTGGGATTTTTAGATGTATTTAGTATATTTTAAGAATAAAAACGTAAAATTGAAAACAGAAAAAAATTATTATTATTTAAAGTGGAAAAAACTGATGAAAATGTACAAAAAAATTTTGAACAAATTCTCAATTTTTCAATTTTAATGTGTTACTTTGTTATTCATGTTTGAAATGACCTTCAGGATAATAAATATTTTAATGTTTACAAAAACTAGAGCACTTTATCTTAGTGACTATATGAAATTGCCTAAAAAACAGTCATTATATTCACATAAAGGACTGTAAATTTTGAAATAAAACAGTGATTTATAAATCTGAAGGTCAAAACACTTCTACTGTTATAGAAAACATTCACAAAAAATTTCAGCAAATTATTTTCAAAACTTTTTGAGAACGTTTTGAGTTCTTCGAAAAAAACACATTTCGATTAAAACGCATTTTAAATTTTGACATCTTGTGTAAAGGTATGACATCTGCTTTTATTAAAACAGTTGCAGCTTTTGTTCCAGTAATTGGAAAATAAAAAAATTTGGTATTTTTATAAAGCTAATAAAATGGTTTATAAAATAAAATAATTAAAAAAAATTGTCAATTTTTGAAAAAAAATCATGATTTAGGATAGTCGGATATCTTAAATTCAAATAAGCAATTTATATTAAATAAAATATGAACTATTCTATTAAACCCACTATTGTCCCTGAAAATTTAAAAAGGTACCAGGAAAAAAATTTCTAATATTTACTTAACCATTTAAACTATCATTTCGTGAATGATAATGAATCCAATATTTTTTTATTTTTCATAATCTTATAATTAAAAATTTGCATAAAGTTTTTCATTAAACTTGCCTGTTCTTCGTAGAAAAGCTTCCATTCTCAAAAGGTATTCATGCATGCCAGGGAATTTCCTCCATTTTCATGAAGACTTTTAATTATTTATTTCATCAGTCTGTAATAGATTTTCGATTTAAAACATTGTCTGTGTAGAGAGGTGAGAACTCAAGAAGAAACTAAACAGTGTTTGATAAACACACGTTAAATGACTCAGAAAAGATAGGAAAACTTAAACAAGTGATAGTACACACCAATACAAACATTTTCAACAAGAATGCATGGTCTAAGATGAAACGTAAAAGTGCTTGAGCATTTCAAACCGGTTGCTCCGTAGAATTAAATAGTATTTCTGTGAGGACTTTTTGGGAAAAGCCATGATGCATGCAAAAGTAAGCCAGGGAAGTAGATACCTCTTCACAATGAATAAAAGGCGCCAACGCCAATCCTGTGAATTCGTTACACCAAGCAACCGTTCTAATGGTTATAACGTACTGGATAATGACAAACTTTATTAGTCTTAAAAAAGCAACCATGTATTTCATTTATAGACGGTGCTCGAAAGTATTGTATTTTCCACACAAGTTGTAGCTCACAATCCAAAAATATTTCCACGTTTTCTTCATCAGCTGGTCAAAACTGGATATTTTATTGCTTCCCGGCTGGTCTTGTTTGCTTTGATGCTGTTTATTGAAAAATTAATTGAGCAATAAGCGTGGAAAGAGCCATTTTGGAAATAATGACTTTTCAGCCAGCTGAAAGTACAAGACATGTAGGTCGTAACCTTAGTGGGACTCAATCCACGACCTGGAGGACTATGATGAGCTAGGTGTTGTGTGCTCAGTACCTTTTTCACTGAATCCAAACATTGATTGAAGAAGAATATTATCGTAGACTTCTCTCCTCCTCTGAATTTTATAGTACAGTGTAGTACACCCAGGTTCTGAGGCAGCTGCTCTTTTCTACGATGATTTCTCTATTACATGAAATAGTACATTACAGTAATAATTTTTGACCATGCGTTTCTAATTCAGCAGATGGAGCAACATTGTTTCGCCATGAAATTTTGAAATCATCAGCAATCACGTAACAAGACTGTATCTTCTGCTGGAACACTTTGATAAAAGCAAATACTAGATGTTTCAGCAACAGGAATAGTCAGACTCACTGGAGGATGTTTCAAATTTTGCCGTCGTAAGTAGTTCCCCACACAACGAAGATTCAAATTATCTTAGGCGAGAGGTACCGCACTGTTGTGGTTTCGTTAAGTTTTCGAATAGACGGATCAAGCTATATGGTCCTCTATATTCAGTAATTCTGTCGGATCTGTCATGTCTTAATTTCTAAATGACTGATGCATTAGATTTCTCTCGACTTTCAAGAACTATTCACAATACTTTCAATTGTTGTTGTCGATAAGGGTCGTGATATGTCTGGCATTTTCCAGAGTATTCCCCAATCTCTTCTTCATCACTGTTCTTGCTTTATCGCTGGTTGTTGCTCTTTCAAGCAACTATTGTAAAAATATTTATTAAATTGGCTTTTTAAAACTTTACATTATTCTTGTGTTTTCTCCTCGTACTTTTGATGCTATTGTGTAGTACCCTACAGCGCATTTACATTTCATTTCAGACTAAGCATTCTTCGATGAAAATTATTTGTTTTTTTTTATATGTACTACCACCCCTTAAAAGTTTCCCCTTTTTTTCTGAATCACCTTGTATTTATATTTCAGCTGCTTACGAATTTTCTCCAGAGAAGAAATAAGTAGGTAAGTGTGTCACTCAGCTGTTCACATTCTTTGTGTTTTCTACATTGTGAAACTTTTATTGCACACACACTAAGACTCATATACAAGTGTTGAAGATTCCTTGACAATTCTGTAAAAACAACATTTATTTTAATTTGGATCATAAAATTGAATATTTATTATATATTAAAAAACACTTATATATATATATATATAGCATCAGTAAAAAAAACTCCTCTATTTTTATGGAACTTTCCAAAGCGTCCAACCGCCTTCGTTAATTATCAAGGAATTCCACATTTTTCCATAAAATATTTCGATTTTTTTTAAACTTTTGATTTTTTTACAGAATTTTCTTAGTCATTTTCCTAATATCATCGAATGCTTTCGCTGGTATGTCAAAAAAGATCCATAATCCTTTCAAAAATATTCCATCACCTTCACATGACCTGTAAAAAAATCACATTTATTTAACTTTATAGAGAGAGTACATTAAGACTAAAATTTAAGAATATTTAGTTGAACATCAACATACGAAGATGAAACTTACCCTTACTTGAACCACATCAAAGATGATATTTCAATATAGTGAGAGCAATCATTTGTAAATTCAAAGTTTCTTTTCTTGTATTCAGGTTGATTAATCACTTCAGTTATCTTTAATCATTCTTTTTGCCCCCGTCCCACAACCCATTTCTCATTTATGCTATGCACTGCAGGACATGAAAACTGTAATTTGTGTACAATTTAAAGCAAAATGTTTTGAAAATGTTCCTTACAATAAACAAAAAATTGGTGATAAGTGTTCGAGTTCAGTCACAATTTTATTTCATGGCAGTCGAACACTTTATCCATTTTTCTTCATTTGCTCTTCAAAATCACGTCATGTCGCATTTTTTTCATGTAACATTGTTGTTGTTGTTGCTTTTCCCCCGGTGTGCGAAAGCCTACAACAGATCCAAAAGACCTCGTCGCACAAGTAGTTAGAAAATCCTCTTCTGTGCAACCCTCAAATGCCTTCAGGAGACACCCAAACAAGCAAGAAGATGAGAAGGGCTAGCGGGGAGAGAACTGGAACACGAAGGAAAACTCCTTTCACTATTCCGGAACTTCATAGGACTCAAATGTCCACGTCTAAATCTCGACAAGGCCGTTCGGAGAGCCCTGTGGCCATTGCACGATAAAGATATTCCTGGACGACTTGCAGAATACCAGTTATGATCTGGCGGGAGTCTGCCTCAAAATGACGAAGAGATGTATGTACCTGTGTGGAACAGGTGCTACAGGAAAAGAGCAAGGAACAGGAACAGAGCTACCCAAGGTGTTAAGGCAGTTCCAATATGCTCAGCTAATATCTGCAGGTGTACACTGTCAGTCTTCAGCCCTAGTGGTTCCTTGCTCAAGTGAAGCTGGATATTACATTTCGCCATGGACCAGTCATGTAACGTCACATCATAAATCTGTATTTTGAGGTCCATTCAGACAAAGTAAGTTGATTCAAGGTCGCATTAATTATTGCGTCTTGTATAATACTATTTTAAGTATTTAAATCCTTAAAATATGTACCGTAAAGTAACGGTTCCTTGAGAGAGTTTTGTTGTCCACATCAAACAAATCTTTATTTCCAAACTCTCAAATAAAACAAACAATTTTTCACTTCATCAGGATCATTTACAATCTATTCTGTACAGAAGTCTAAAAGGGGTAAAAACAATTTCGAAAAAGAAAAATTAGGTAACCATTCGAAATGAGCAAACCGAAAGTCATAAATAATTCATCTATCACAAATAATTATTACCGTGATCCTTTGATTGTTCTTCCAATGAATTCTTTTGGTTGGCAATCAATGGACGTTTTTAAATAGCTTTTTTAATAGATGTATGCAATGTAAACAGTGTGAGGCATCGGAAAGAAAATATCATTTCGTTAGAGAATAATGCGAGTGTCAATAAATGAGAGAGGAATGAATCTTTAAAATATTTTCCTCTTCAAATTATTACCCCAAAATTATATAATAAATTACGTTCTGCGTATATCAATTTTTTTTCTCTGTGGCACTTCCATATTTTTCTACAGTTAATCAATTTTTTGATATCACATTGTATCTATAAAGTATTCTTTGAAGATATTTTCGTTAGTGAGCATTTTTTTTCCACAACCGAGATGATTTCTTAATTTCCTTTTAGTCTTTTTTAGAGGAGGAAATCAAATCTTCGTTTAAAATCATATTACTTTGATTCCTTGCTACTTGTTCCCAATTTGATATTGATAGAGTAGTCTCACTCTGTACCTTAGTTACTCTCTAACTTCTACGAGTATTCTTTCAGGAATATGAACGTTAGCTGTAGCTCTTGGGTTAGTCGGTTGTGTCGATGACTCTCAGATGAATCTGCTAGAAAATTACATTAAGATTAATTAATTGCTGAAAGCTGAATATTAAGGATATGTTGTCATGCCCGAGATAATCTCTTGCATGGCATTAGTGCTCCAAAATGTCACGCCCGAGTATTATACTAGGTATTTTTAGTGCTTCTTATTGTTATACCAAATAAGAAGAAATACAAACAATTAATTAACATAAAATTCTGTATTAAGATTACTTACTTAAAGGTTATTAGGAATCCAGAAATATTGTTCAGAGTACAAATTTGGTTTCTGGCTTACTTCACTTCTTTATTCGATGCTTTAGTTTAAATTATTTTATCTTTTAAAACTGCTAGCTTTAAATTTTTAAAATAACAAAAAATTTTATAAACATTTGTTTGTGTTATCAGTTATTACCCGTGAAATCCAGTAATCTAAAGTCTTAGATAATAAATAAAATCCCCTATCAGGTTGAATCATTCGACATCAATTTCAAGGTACTTTAGTTATTAATATATAAGCAATATTTGCTCCTTCCACCAATATCATAATATTTTCATTTCTCATGAGAATATTAGAGAAAAGCGTTTTTTTTTAAAATTAACTCTTCAAATTTTTTTTTCATAAACTGATTTTTAGATTGTTTCCTATGTAGATAATTTTGTAGTGCTTCTTTTCATTTATCCATCCTTTTAGAAATGTGCGGGGAAATCCAAGCATCAATTTTTTTTATTAAAGGGTCATTTTGTAAAAGTTTTTGTTTTTATTGTAGTAGATTTTATATATTTGTTTATCTTTCTCCTTCTTGAAATTACTTTCAAACAATGTTTATTTCTTATAGTTTTCCATGGATCTCCTCTTTCTTGTTATCTATTGCATATATTTGTGTAATTTCATTATATTATTTTTAAATGTTCATCCTTCTTGTTTTTGACTGAATATTTCGTTTAGTTTTTGTGTTTTCCCCTGTTCATTATACCTTACACAAAGATGAAAAATCTATTCTAATTTCCAATATTTATTTTTACTCTCAAATATTTGGATTAAGACTTTCTTTATTTGTGTACTATTGGTATGAGATGCATTTTCAATCCGTAGAATCCGCTCGAATTCGAAAACAAAATTCAGAATAAAAGGATTTCCTTGTGTGGTTGCTTCCCTTTTGCATTTCATAAAATTCATTTTTGCTTAATGTAAGATTTTTTCTTGCTGGAGTTAAAATATTGATCTGTATTTTTCATTTTTTAAAAATTATTTCACTTTCTAGACTCAGTTCTATTGACTTTCAGTTTGAGGATCCAGCAGTTTATCTGAAAATATTATCTTAGAAAATTTATCCATCCATTTTATAATTTTTTTTAACTTTACTTAGAGTATGGTTGCCTTTTTTTATTTGTATCTTTCGTTCAAAATAAAAATATTTTCTATGTTATCTCCTCAGTTGCTTCAGATTCTTCTTTTATAGAAATCAACAATGATTTTGTATTTTTGAAAATCTCTGTATTTGACGATATAGTTTTTATTCAAAATTATTTTTCTTTTGTTTTTTAGCAGTAGTTTCTTTTCATTCATGTTCAGCTTCTAGATTATGTAGTTCTTTTTTTAAATCAAAACGTGAGCAAATATTTTCTTCAATGATTTTTCTTATATTCAGGATACTCGAACAAATCTGTAAAAAAATTAATATTCCATTTAGTTTGTTACTCCAAACGAAATTGTAACGAAATTTGGTACTTACGTATTATACCAACCGTATTGGCGACATTATATGAAACGAAGCACCTGGTTGCTAATTCAGTGGGTATGACACATGCAAAATCAAAGTTGCCAATTTGGCAAGTTATCTTGAACGTTGGCATTGTTGCGATAGTACGTAAGTACCCGAAATTTTATACAAAGCTTTTTATCACTAAATGTAACTTACCTTTGTTTCCTCAGTATAACCACACGCCATAGGTAAATGTTATCAAGCTCCGCATATTTTCCGTGGAATCTTCAGTTTTTGTACCATTAAGCCTCTTTATTGACTGATTTTCTCAGCAACTTAATGTTTTTGAGCGGATGATTTTCGCCACACTTCAAGTTTGTTGTCAAGTGTTGTTTTGACAGCTTATTCAGATTTCTGAAATTCGATAAGTGGTCTCAGATAAGCCTGAAAAAGAAAACATTCAATTTTAAATTCTGTATCGGACAAAATATAAGAAATACATTTAAGTAGAAGGCTAAATTTAAATAAAAAACTTACTGATTGGTTAGTTGAAATTTTCGAATTCCAGTTGTACCAAAAGTTGAAAATTAATCTCTGACTTGTGCTTCCTCATTCGATGATTATTTCGAATTATTCCCTTTTTAGCCAGCTTTGAAGAGATTTTCAGAATTTTTCCCCTTCTTTCAATAATTTTTTAATGTTCTTTTAATAATCAAATTTTAAATAGTAATATTATTTTGACTTTTGCAACAAAATTTCAGTATTTTGTATCGCCATTGGAAAAAAATGTTTTCCTCCAACAATGTATTATTGTAAATTTTTGTTCCATTGTATATAAATTCTTTTTTTCCCCTCCTCAACAATTTTCTTTCGCTAACTGGTTGTGGTTGTTATTATTGTCATGCCCATGGAATTTGCAAAAACAAAAAATAAACATTCTAGATACCACCAAGAGTGACAACTACTGTGGCTGCTGATTCCAGAACATTTCTGGTTTAGAGGATTTCACTCAGTTGGTACATAAGTTGAGTTCGACCAAGCTTTAGTGATCTTGGGGTGAAAGCTGTTCACTCGAAGTTATGTTTTGGTGTGAGAAATTGGATTTTTTACACCGGGCAGTTTTTACATTGTATGCAAGATCTTATTTTATCAGGATGGATTTTCATGCTCTTGTAATGATGCGTTCTTAGCCCTGTGGTTGTGGATGGTATGATTCTTGAGGAGTCAAAGTCTGTTATGAGTAGTTTCTTATAGGAATGGGATAAAAGTCTAGTTCTGGCCAAAGCGTTTGCATCAACAAGTGTGATGGAGGTACGAGGTTGGCCACCTTTGCAGTGTACATAGTCAAGAAATTTTTGAGCCAATGGTTGATATACCCTTTGTTTTACTTGATGCTTGGTGCAGTTTTAATCTTGTAGCAGGTAGCTCCATTGATATTTGTCAATTAAAAAAATTTTGCTTTTCTTCATTATCCAACAGCAATTTATTTTAAATTTGTCTCCGCTTCAAGAAAACTATCGAAGAAGAACTCTTCTTCGACAAAATTCGAACTCTGTAGAGTCGAAGTATTCCTTCATGGCTCCAGTTCCAAAGAGACCATGAAGGCAAAAGTCCCCATGCCCACCGGATCTAACTCAGAAAAATGGCAAGGCTCTAACAGGTGTTGAATGTTAGGCCTTACCCTGAGATGATCGAAGGAGACGGACAGATGGAAAGGTTTAGAACTTAACACCTTTTCCATCTTGGACGTTTGGCAGTCCATGTCCGTCTCGTGGGGACAACACAGCAGCTCCCATAGAGTGCGAAAAGTTCGACGATGGCTCTTGGGGACACGAGACCAGGTGCCCTTGAGCCTTTCTATGGGAGCGCTGGAGAGGGCGGAGAGGATGGCGACCTCCGAGTGCACGTTTCGCATTTGGTGGAGGATGGTGGCGATGAAATGCGAAACGGTAAGTGCCCTACGCTTTGGGCAGGACTGTGCTAGGATGGTACGCACAGTCCATTCCGACAGGTGATTAAAAGTCACACTGTCGGGCGACTGTTCGACCTCGGGAAGGGACAACCCGAGCTCCGAAATGTCGCTGCACCCGAAGGACGCTGCATCCACGAGCGTCAATTGCTCAGCGTAAACCGTTGCCTTCACGTCAGTAAAAAAGGCGGCGGTGGGCACCCTGACGTGAGGCACGGGAACAAACTTTCGCTTCAGCCAGTACCATGCCTTAGAGGCGATGGTAACAAATAACAGGGCTTTTTAAAATAAGCGAAGTGTTAAAAAGATGTTAAATAACGTTTCTGTGTTAAGTGAAACTTTAACACAGAAAAAAGGAAGAACTTAAGTCAAAAACTCGTCGATACGAAAATATATAAAACGCTTTTTATGCTCACAATAAGACAGTAATTAAACAACTGGGAAGATGAAACGTTTCAACAATTTCATTTATAAGTATTGTATTTCTCCATTGTTGATACTTTAACAAATAAATGCAAGATGTCCATTGTGTTAGAATACAACTGTTCTGCTCTTAAATTTCTTCGGTTCGAAATGTTGATGTAACAGTACTTTGATACGGCATTGTTTAAAAAAAATTTCAAATTTTAAGTGCTAATAGAATTTTATATAGTATCTATATATATAAAGGAGAAAAGCGACTCACTCACTCACTGACTGACTGACTGACTAATCACGATATCTCCGGAACTATTGAACCTACAGACTTGAAATTTGGTAGGTAGGTTCCTTTCATGCAGTAGACGTCAGCTAAGAACGGATTTTTCAAAGTTCGAACTCCAAGGGGCGTTACGGGGATTTAAGTGGCGTTATAGATAATTATTTCCATTCTTAACCTATTAGACGTACAGTCTTGAAATTTGGTAAGCGGATTCCTTTCATACAGTACAGATCCACTACAGAATGGGTTTTGTGAAAATCGACTCCCAAGTGGCGTTGTAGAGAATTAAGTGGCGTTATAGGCAATTTTTCTCCTTTTTTAAACTATTCGACGTAAAATCTCAAAATTTAGTAAGCTGATTCCATTCATTGAGTAGAGATCCACTATAAGATGGGTTTTGTGAAATTCGCTTCCTAAGTGGCGTTGCGGGGGCTTAAGGGGCGTTATAGATAATTATTTCCATTCTTAACCTATTAGACGTACAATCTTGAAATTTGGTAAGCGGATTCCTTTCATAAGAGTACAGATCCGCTGCAAAATGGGTTTTGTCAAAATCAACTCCCAAGTGGCGTTGTAGAGAATTAAGTGGTGTTATAGGCAATTAACTCCTTTTTTAAACTATTACGCGTAAAATCTCGAAATTTAGCAAGCTGATTCCATTCATTAAGTAGAGATCCGCTATAAGATGGGTTTTGTGAAAATCGTTTCCTAAGTGGCGTTGCGGGGGCTTAAGGGGCGTTATACATAATTATTTCCATTTTTAAACTATTAGACGTACAGTCTTGAAATTTGGTAAGCGGATTCCTTTTATGGCGTACAGATCCGCTGCAAAATAGTTTTGGGGGAAATTGATCCCCAAGGGACACTGAGGGAGATTAACGGGCGTTATAGATAAATATTTCCGCTTTTCAACTAATAGAACCACCTGCTTGAAAATTAGACGGTATGTTCAGTTCATGGAATAAAGGTCCTTTTACAAAGATTTTTGCGAAAAAGGACCCCCAAAAGAGTGGGATTGTGAGGGATTAAGGCGTGTTATAGAAAAATTCCTGTTTTTGAATTTAACTCATTTACTTGAAATTTTTTGAGCACTTTTCTTTAGTTGAATAGAGTTCCACTAAGAATGGATTTTACGGAAATCAACTCCAGGAGGAAGCGGGGAGAGTTATTGGGGCGTATTGATAGAAAAAATTCCCGTTTTCGAACTGCTAAGACTACAATAATAAAATTTGGTTTGCATGCTTCTTTTGTTGAATTGGAATCCACTAAGAGTGCTCTCAACGAGGTATTGATGGTAAAAATTCCGTTTTTGCTCTGTTAGATTTAGACTTGAAATTTAGCACGCATGTTTATTTTATGGAGTAGAGATCCACTGAAAGTTGCTTTGGTGGAAATCCACTTGATTATTAGGTTGAGTGAGTGAAAAAAATCTTTCTCCTTCTATTTTAGACATAAATAGAAATATTAGATATTATAATTTATGTTCTTTTTATATCAAGGGGCAAGAGTGTAGCAGCTATAAATATATTTTTCAATACAATCGAATTCTTAATGCTAGATATCAATAATTAATATACATGTAAACAGTATACATATATACAACATCGTGAAATACCCAGTGAAGCGGGTGGGTAACGGCTAGTATATATAAATATATATGTATATATATAATGAAATACATATAATGCGAAAACGCTGAAAATGAAATATCTGTTAACATGAAATACAGTGGTCCCAACAAACTAATTTATGTTTTCCATTTTTGTTCTCTTAATACGAATTTAAAATCGCTTAACAAGAAAACATTTCCTTTCTGGTCATGAGCAAAATACCGATAACAGCAGAGCGCAGCCGAAATTTAAGAGAGGTGTTTGAGACAGTTTTCTGTATTATTGAACTGTCCGACTGTATTATCAGAAGAGTTCGTTTCAGTAGATGATGATAATGTGTACACAGCTCCAATTCAGCCCCAGCTCAAAAAATATCATTGATGCAGATTCCGACGACGAAAATTAAATGAACAAGGAAGCTCATGTGTTCCCGCATCATCTGAAATGAGGAGCATCATGAAAAATATGCGCAGCTATTTAGACGCATATATTAATGATGAAATGTATAAAAATAGGACGGCATCAAACAAGTTATTGACAATTTGATGCTAATCAAGACAATTCTAAGAAAAATATCAGATTATTTTCTAAAAACTCTATAAATGCTTTGTTTTTCTAATAACTTGGAAATTTTGTATTAAATTTCATTAAATTATTGTGAACGTTTTATAATTTACTTGATTTTTATGAAACACATGCTTTTATACATCTTTGTAAGTAACTTAATTCTTTTGAGTGCGTGTTTTATTTTTGTAATGTTCTTTAACACGAAATTCTTTTAACATGAAAAAATATTTCAGTCCTCTCAGTTTCGTGTTTACCTTTTTTCACAGCATATATATGCATTTTTAAATGAAACAAATATTCTTTAGAAAAACAAAAATAAGAAAATAATGATGATAAATAAAATATAAAAATTGCAAATGAAAATCTTAATGGCAAACCTAATTATTAGTTATACAAAAAGTATCTGTGTGACTTTAATTGCTGTATTCTTTATAGACAGTTTTGGTGATAGCTTATATTAATTTTAACTTTTAAATCAGTTTTTTGACAAATATTGTTTCGTTCATCCGACGCATTAAGGCTGTATTCGGTTAATGTTAAAGAATAGGATACAAATTCAGAATATGTATTCAGATATCAAAATACTCAAGCATTAATATTATATTCTGGCTTCCCTATCCTGTAGAGAATCACTTGTTTCATCATACTACTCATTTTTATCCATGTTGACACTTATTTTCTTTTATAAAATGTGTTTTGCATTTTTTTCTTCTATACCGTAATGATAAATGAGCTATCCGTTTACATTTTAAGTTTTATTTTTCACCGAATAGGGTCGAGTGGTAGTGTATCGTGCTTCCACACCACAGGCCTTGGATTCTATTAACGGGCTGGGCAAGGTCGACTCTGCCTTTCATCCCCGCTACATTGGGTCGATAAATGAGTACCAAGCTTGCTTCGGGTCTTAAACACTGAAGGTCTCTCTTCCAACAGACCACCAAATCGGGACATCTGTTCATGCACCTCAGCGCCCAATGGTCACGTATATTGAGATGGGCATAGTAGTTCTTGGCCCTCATGGATTGTTGTGCCACTGAGTTTGAGTCTTAAGTTTGAGGATTGCCTCACTTTGGGGATACCCCTTAGATAAGCATGTATTTCCACTCATTTTCAATTAAACATTTTTCTTTCAATTACGTTTATTTCAGAAGGAAGTTTGATTTTTCAAATGTATTTGCTTAATAACATGTATATTTGTGTATTATATTAAAATTTTGATCAATCCAAAATTACATGTTTTTTGCTCCTCTAAAAGCTTAGGATTTTAGAACTGATCTTACAATCCATATACGTTTTATAGTAGTATATTTAAAAATGATAAAGACATTTTTACGACTGTGTGAGCTTTTATGCCTGCCTCGTTTATAAATATAAAAAATTGCATTCAGCTACAGTTTTTAAAATGTACTGAAATAAGTGGAGAAATAGGATATTTACATATTATGAATATTTTTGACTGCAGTACGATATATTTATATTTCAGTTTCTTTACAATTTGAATAGATGTTGTAAGCCACATTTTGCGAATAGTTTGATATTGAATATAAACCTATAGGCTGTTTAATATTGTAAAGTGTTTTATTTTGATACCAGCACACATTAAAATAAGGCTCATTTGCAGTTATATGATCAGCTTTAGTGATATTTAAATTTTCAAAAATAGTCTACACGTACGAAAACATTCTTTCAAAACTACACACCACATCTCATATTATGTCTTCCATACAGCAGGAAATATTTGTGTATACTCAAAATTTAATACAGGATACATTTCAAAAATGTTAAAATTGTTTTTAAAATTTGGTATGGATACATTGTGGAACTGTCGGTTAACTTCACTGAACAAAATTGTTTTAAGTGTACTGTTTTGAAAGACAAAATTAATTAGGGAGAACTTTTCTCACAATAGAATTTGTAATGACTGAATTGTGTGAAAATGTAGTTATCGATGTGTGACATTTTTCCTTGTAATAAAAAAGAAACAGAAAGATAAGAAATTAAACTTGAGTAGAATATGGTTAGAAGTACTGTCATGCGCATTTGAAGAAGTATATCCCCCATTAAAATTAAAAATTATTGACTGAATGTGTGTTATGTCCATCACAAATGCCGATGTAGAAAAGGAATTTTTATTTAATAGAAGAAGTTCGAAAAGGAGAACACTAGGAAGGAAAATTTAAATTTTTTCCGAAAATATTCAGTTAACATAAAAATATCTTTTATATGATTTTAATTAAAATAAATTAAAAATATTTAAATCCTTTTTTATGTTATTTTAAATTAAAAATATAATTGAATAGAGAAAGATCTGTTTTATTTCATAAATATAATCATCGCATGTATATAACCGTATGCACCGTTTATTGTCTTATTGTTTAAAAAAAGAGATATGGCCTTTGCTCTTTTACCTCATTACTTTTTTTTAAAAACAGGAAAGTGAGCGCGTTTTCTTACTCTGATATTCAAAAATGAATTACAGGATGCTTTTTCTGGTTCAAATCGCAATACCAATATATATATATATTTAATTTTTAAAAAATGACAGAAAAATAAATTTTGTTTGAAGAAAATATAATTATTTTTCAACTTCTGACACACTATTTATTTCCTTTTTCCACCCTTCATTATGTTTTAATTTTACTGTGACTGAACATATAGGGGAAACGACCCATTTGCACTACAACTTTCATACAAGATTGCCCAAGGCAACTTAATAGCTAGCTGTAAACGATTGATCTCTTGGTTCTTACTTGACATAGGGACCGAACTGAGTCATAAAACTGGCCCCGTTTGACCTCCCAAGTTTTAAAAGGGGGAAAGGAAAGAAGTCTGTTGCATTTTTAAAGCGAATGGCAAAATAAGAGTAAACGCTTTCGGAATAACTTTTCAGGAGGAAGCTAACCACCCAGAGGGTTAAAAGAAAAACTTATTCTTTATGAAATGTTTTGAAATTTTAAAAACACTATATTACAAACAAATGCATGAGTTACAGTTTCACAATTTTTTTTTATAAAAATTGAGACATTTTTTCTGTCCGAAAATGTGTTTCGTGTTAAGTGCACACAGTCGTACATATGGCGCGAAAACAACCTTAAGTTTTTTTTTTTATATTTTCTAATAGGGTTGTAGGAGAATACATCTCGGAAGAAGCTAATACATATTTTATTTACTGGAATGTTAAATAAATTGAAAAGATAATTAAATTTTAAAGAGAAACAGTTTTTAAATAGACATGTAAGGGGGTTTTCTTCTATCAGTGTTGATACGTAAATTGGTTTAAATTAAGTAATTTTTCTCCTTTGTCATCACTACTTTTTCTCGGTTTAGAAGAGATTCAGATCCACAACCTCAAAAAAGAGATTACTTTTCCGGACTGAAATCTGGTCTCTTTCAGGGACATTTTTAGCTTGAGATAAAGCCATAAGCTCTTGGGAAGGGATGGCGAACCTTGCAGAGACGTGGATCAAATTTTGTTCATATTTTTTAGTGCTAACTGGTGGGTCACTAATGCTCATTTGCACTAGAATTAAGTTTAAAAATTTTTAACTGAGTATTTTTAAAACTAAACATCTTTAAAATTTGATTGGTTTAACGGTTAAAAATGGACGCGGTTTGGATATTTCAAAATTTTTAGTGAGGTGAAAAATTTTTAAGTATATGTGCAAATGGCAATAAATGTGTAATTGAAGAAAGATTAACGAAAATTACACGCAATATATATTATGAAATATATTATTTATATATATATTATAGTATATATATATATATATATATATATATATATAAACAAAAATAATTATAAAGTATTAAAGGAGAAATCACTTGCTGTTTATTTTCAGATAGTTTTTTTCTCAATTCCTACTATTAGCTCACAATCTCTAGATGTTTATTTATTTATCTTGGTGGAATTTTCGATCTTTAATTAAACATTTTAAAGCGCTCAATTGAGCTGAAATTTTATATACACAATTATTTTTGATGACGATGCGATACTTTAATGATAATTAATAAAAATTAATTACCACTTAATGTTGTGATTCTGTCAAATTTATATTAATTGTAACTATTTAATAAAAAGTAGCTAAAATAAAATTTTGCTTTGTTGATCTAAGCAGAAATTGACTTAAAAATTTTTTTTTATAGTACTTGTTTCATATTAGTTCTTATTTCGTATTCATTAGCTTAACACATTTTGCTGTCAATTCCCTATGAAGTCTATTTCCATTAGTAGATTTTACAATGTTCATTGAAGAAAACGGTTTTTTCACACGAATTTGTGAACTCAAATATCGTAAAAGAGCATTAATTATTTTTTTATTGATATAAAATTATTTGATAAAGAAATCCATACGTTTAACATTAGGTTGCCAAGTATGAAAGAAAGCAAAAATCACATAATTGAATTCTATTTTTTTTTAATAACTAAGATTTTAAGATGATTTGTTAATTTTTTTTCACACTGAAATATGCGTTAAAAAAAGATGTTTCTTTCACACGAAAAACAAATTATGTTGAAATACGGCGTCTAAATCAGGTTAGGGGCGATTGAAATAAATAACATGATCTTTGTTCCATTTCATATTTGACAACCTAATATAATACTTTCAATTTTTACCTTGGGATCAATATTATCTTCACTACTTTCACACAGTTTTCCTTCTCCTTCAGAAATCAAGTCTTTAAATTTTGTTTTCCACGCTGCTTCGAAACTCAACTTTCATTCCTAAATGATTGATACATAGCCACATAAATTCGGTTAACTCCATTGTTTAAAATTCTGTTTTGCATAAATAGAAAAAAGTGAAACGCATTTTACAAACTTTTAAACTCATTGAATCTCCTCAAAAGTTTGTTTTATTTCTTGCATAATCATTAAATATTTTCAGCTTCATTTTCTTGAATGTCAACGTAGTTTTCAAAAATTATTGAGCTTTGAAAATATTTTTGTAATTGAGAAAAAATTTTCAGGAATTTGATTTCCAAATCCTTAGTAAAGATGTCAAGTTTCGTCATAAATATTTTAATATTTTCAAACATCATTGAAATAGTTAGTCCATGCCCTTAAAGTTTTTTATTCAGTTCATTAAAATGCTGAGTAATGTCGCATAAAAAATTAAATCATTTAACCAATGAATTTTGGATAATTCATCGAAACTATTGTCTTTTTCAAATATAAGAAGAGCTTAATTTTTTCTAATAACGTTACAAAGCGATTAAGCTATGCTAAGCGATTGACCCAAACTAATCACGTTGTTGTATATCAATATCCCTGGATATTGGCATTCAATTTTCTCTAAGAATCGTACAAATTGCCGTTTATAAAGAGCTCTAACGTTTATAAAATTGATTATTTTTATTACAACTTACACTGGAAAATGTTTTTAAACCAAGCTTCGCACATAAAACTTGCTGGTGTATTGTGCACCGTCTGTTATTACAAAAACTATTAGGTTGTCAAGTATGAAATAGAGCAAAAATTTTGCATATTGAAGTCGATTTTTTTTTCAATAAAAACTAAGGTTTTAAGATGATTTGTTAATTTTTTTTCAAACTGAAATATGCGTTAAAAAGAGGAAAAGGTGTACCTTTCACACGAAAAACAAATTATGCCAAAATACGGCGTCTAAATAAGGTAAGGCGCAATTGAAATTATAGCATGAACTCTCTTCTCTCCATTTTATACTTGACAACCTAATATTTTCCATTTCCTTAAATGCTATATCAAATTCTTTAAAAATATCAAGACCGGTACACTTCCCTTTAAAAGTAATTAGTTTTATTGACGCTTTTATTTTATTTCCATACTTATTCCGAGCAAAAACCGCTAATTGTGCATAACCACTTACATCATTACTCTCTTCTAAAGCAATTGAATACATTTCTTCACATAATTTAAGTCGTTATGTAATTGCGAAAACAAATTTTTTTTTCAAATTCTATTACTCGATATTTAATTATGTTGCGTCTTATAGATAACTTACTTGTTCTCTTTATAATCAAGTCTTTTTCTTTAAATCCGCGTACAATGTGTGACTACATTCTGAACACGCTTTTTTTCAAATTCTCCTTCCGAAAGTGATTTCCGTGACGAGCAATGCAATGGGCAACTTGGAAACTATCAGCTGTAACGTTATTTTTTTTTTGAACAAAAAACTTTCTAAAACACACCGTTTTGAGATAAATTCTCTTTTTCATTTTGTAAAAAATGTTTTTCTTTCCTCATCTGTTGGTATACCGAGATTAGAATGCAACGTTTCAAAATGTCTTTTGACCATATATGTACGTTAAGTCACTTTTGCATCACAAATTGCGCATATTATCATTTTATTCTTTTTAATCACATCATTTTTATCAAACCAATCAGTTTGATATGGCTGGAACTTGTATAATGTGTTTTAAATTTTTTTAACCACCGACATATAGTACAGGGCTACAATTAAAAATATTTATATTTAGAATGCAATAATTTGACAAGAAATTTTGCATTAAGATACCTAATATACATACACATCAATGCGCATTACTTTTAAATGCGTTCGAAATATATATAAATACCACTAAGTTCAACTCTGGTACCAACTGGCACAGGCGCGATTTAAATTGCAAGCCGAAAATTGCTAGAATCGAGAATAACAGACTTACACATAGCGTCCATTGGCGCCTCACAAAATGAAACAGAAGTGCTATGGAAGTCTTTTTCTACAAACATAAATTAACCTAATTTTACAAAAGTGTTTTGAATATGGTTATTTGCTTTGGTTTGTCGTTTTTTTTTCCAACAAACAAAATGTGAGTAAAATTATACACTTTATTTGATATTGTGTAAACACTTTTGCTTTATTTCAAATACTACATACTTTCATATACGTTTGTTGTCATTTGTAGAACTGCAATGATAAAATTGAAGGTTATAGACAGAGCATTTAAATTTCTTTTATGTCAAGGCAATGCTTGGAAAAATACAAATAGAATATAAATAATCCACACAAATTAGAAAATCTACATAAATCCTCATAAACAAATAAGTTGTGGCCTAGAAATCGTGAGTCAGTGTCTGACCGACGGATCATAGGTTCGCCATCATTGCTCTAGGGCATGGATGGCGAATTAGTGGCACGCGTGCCATCAATGGCTCGCGACACGATAGCTTAGGCACACTAGCAATCAAAACGGCTTGCATTTTATTTCAAAATAACAAGGTTCACTATGAAGTATTACTAACAACCTCTGCCAGGAGCACACTCATTTGTTATTGTCCTGCCGTAGTTACGTCGTGGACTACAGTTGCTTATGATGCAAAATTTGTCTCCGCATATCATAGTCAATTTCGTTGAAACTACTGTAGTTTAAAGTTTATTTGTGTTACATTTACGATTTTTAACTATTACTTAACATGGCTAACTCAGCAAAAGAACAAAACATGCAAGATAGTAAGGGTAATAAAGAATTTCAAACTTGGTTATATATATAACCTAGAAATAAGGCATTATTAGTAAAAACGACGCAGTGTGCGTTTTATGTTTTGGAACAGTGGTAAAACAGTGGAACAGTTTTTTTTAAATAAGATTATGAAGATCATTATATCATTATCACATTGATAGTAGGAATAATAATTAATATAATATCGCATTTTATAACTGATTTGTTAGAGTTTTATTGCTTTATTATTAAATATTGTCTTCTGTATTGCTAACCTCAGCTGACTTTTTTTTATTTCTTACTATTTTAGTAATAACATCTGATTTTCAGCATGGTAACCGAGGGGTCATGGTAACGAACTAGTGGCCAACGTTGTCGATTCACAGGAGCTAAACTTAGTGCCACTGGAAAAAGCGCCGTGTAGAGGGGCTAATGCACGCTAAATCAGTCGAGAGAGAGGCTCAAAGTTTCCCCAAAATTAAGAGATTCGTCTCCAATAGACCTCATGCTGCTTTAGAGTGAGACGCTATTACCGAGTTTCTCAAAATAAGGGGGGCGTGACAATTCTTCAAGGGGGCGCGAGCATATTGAATGTCAAAAACAAAAGAAAATTTTAAAGAAATTATTAATTTACTAAACAAACAAAATACATTCTGACATTAAAATAAAATACACATTTAGACTAATATATTACACTTTTAACTATAATGCTACAAAATGTATTCTATAATTTAATCAACAATACTAAATTAAGAACAAGTTTAATAATTACCAGTAACCTCTCTCTCTCATAGGATTGTCATACATAAAATTATATACAAAAGTTAACACTTATCTTGATATTTTGTACGGTTTATAATTAATCCCTTAACTGCCGGTTAAAAGTTACGCGATTCATTTCCCAATGCCAACCGTTTTCCCTCCCGTTGGTGTGGTGTGGTAGTTAGGGAGAGGGGGTGCCAGCTCAGGTGTCGTCCACGTCACTTGACCATGGTTCAAAATTACGTGGTCCGTCGCCAAAAGCCCTCGTGTAGCTGAACAGTGCGACGTTAATATTAAATCAATCAATCAAGCCAACCGTTTTCCACGTATGTGATGCATTGGAGGGGGAAGGAACATATAAGCAAATAATCTGAAATAAGTAAATGCTTCGCAAACATGGTCAAGGTCCTTTTATTGCATTCTAAAGCCTTCGGAATAATTTTATGGATAGCAGTGCAGAGAAAAGATCGTACTTCGGAAAGACGTATATATACGCCTAGGGAAATTAACGCTTTGGGTGAGCGAGATGCTTAAATACGCCGGTGGCACTTAAGAAATTAAGGTCGTATGGTAGTTTTAGTGTCATAGTATAGTATTATTGAATTCTATACAGTGTAATTGTATGAGGAGGGTGATGAAAATTATGATTGAATATTGAGTCCCGAATATTTAAACTTTGAGAAGCACTGCGCTAATAAGCACTTACATATGATATTTGGGTTTTGAAAATTTTTTAACAAGAAATGTATAGTTAAAGCTTCGCTCATCGCATAAATATTAAACAATTTTAAAAACATGTGCTATTTGACTTCTTATTTTGATCATTTATTATTGTACTGGCCAATTTCTAAAAAAAAGTTTGCTATTCAATGTCTCAGACCCAACGCAGCAATCAAGGTACTTGAACTAAGTTGGAATGATTTTTGCACCAAATTGGCTAGGACAACTATTATCCAGTTTTAAATACGATAAATATTAGAAATTTTATTAGTATCGAAATACCCGACATCTCATTGATAAAAATGTAGTAACTTTTTAGAACGAAAAGGGGTTCTTACGTACTACCGCAACGCTATTGGAGAAAGATGAGACATCGGGGTTGCGAACTTGGCGAGTTTTCTTGATCGTCGACATTGTTGCGTCAGTACGTAAGTACCACATCAAATTAATTCCCACGAGTTATTTCCCCAGTTAAGGCAGCGTTTCTCAAACTGTGGGGCGCCCCCCCCCCCTTGAGAGGCGTGAGAACTCTACGAGGGGGGCGCGAGCAAATTGAAAAATCGAAAACATGATTATTTGAAAAAAATTCATTTTTTGAAAGTAAAACAAAATACACAATAAAAAATAAAATACACAGTTATACTGTATATTACACTTATAAATGTATCAGTGCTACACAATGTATTTTACAATTAATTTAACAATACTAAGTTAAGAACGTTTATAATTACCATTGACCTCCCCCTCCCATGGGATTGTCATGTATAAAATTATATACAAAAAGTGTATATAAAACACTTATCTTGATAATGTGTACGGTTTATAATAAATTCTTTAACTACCAAATAAAGGTTACGTTATTAGCGTCCCAATGCCAACCGTTTTCGCGCGAATAAGATATATTGGGGGGAGGGGGAATAAAGAGGTAAATAATCTGAAATAAGTAAATCCTTCGCAAACATTGTCAAGGTCCTTTTATTACATTCCAAAATTTTATGGATAGCTTTGCACAGAAAAGATCGTACTTCGGAAAAACGTACATATACGTCAGGGGAAATTAATGCTTTGGCTAAGCGAGACGTTTATATACGCTGGTGTCACTAAAGAGGTTAAAATCGTATCGTATTTTTAGCATCAGAGTATCATATTAGTGAATTCAATACACTGTCATTATATGAGGGGGGCGCGATGAAAATTATGATTGAATATTGGGTCGCGAATGTTGAAACTTTGAGAAGCACTGCTGTTAAGGAACTAATAAATTCTTTTTTATATTTTCGAGCAACAGTTGCGAGTTGAAATTCAAGCTGTTTTGGAGAGATAACACTTTTTTCAATTCCTACTATTATAGATCACACTCTATATCAGGGATGGCGAACCAGTGGCACGCGTGCCATTGATGTCACGTGACACAATATTTTGGGCACGCCAGAGATGAAAATGATTTGCATTTTATTTCAAAATAACAAAACTCAGAATGAAATATTAGGAGCAAACGCAGGTGATCAGTCGCGGGGAGTACGCTCGTTTGTTATTGTCACTTAGCTATTGCCTTAGTTATGTCTTAGACTACAGTTGCTTATGATGTTAAATTCGTCTACGCATAGCATGCTTAATTTCGACGACACAACTGTATTTTACAGTTTATTTCAGTTATATTTACGGTTTTTAACTGTCATTTAACAAGGCTAGTTTAGCAAAAGCACAAAATGTGCAAGATAGTAAATGTAACAGAAAATTTCAAACGATGAATCTAGAAATACGGCATGATTAGTAAAGGTGACAAGGGGTGTGTGTTTTTTGTTCTGGAACAGTGGTATGCAAAAAATCGTCTGTAAAACGGCATTTTGAGACAAATTACAAATCCTCTTGTCAAAAAAGTGAGCCGCAGCAAAAATAATTGCCTAGAAACCATTTGGCAGATGGCTCCAATTCAGCAGGCATTCTATTAAAAGTGACATCTTATAATTCTATAATATGTTATTTGTCATCCACACACACAATCTATGACAACGGAAGTGCAAAAGGTATTTTTTCGTAGTAAATAATGAGTTTCGAGTTGTTAGTATTTAGTTTTATATTATTTTCCCAATAATTACAAGTCAAAATTATTCTACGGCACGTTTATACCTCATTAAACACTTAAGAAAAAAATGGCACGTTGATTTATAAAGGTTCACCACCCCTGCTGTATATAAATTTTTATCTTGTTCACAAATTTTCAATCGTTAATAAAATACATTTTAAAGCACTCACTTGAGCTGAAATTTTATATACATGATTATTTTGGATGACAATACGGTATTTTAATTTAATTAATAAAAATTAATTGATTAAAACTAATTATTCAAAGAATTACAAACTCATTACGTTGGTATGATTTTTGGCAACTTAGCGACCATTTTGGCGACTTGTGTGAAAACTTTAAAAGGTTTTTTTCTCACATTTTAAAACGCTCATTTGAGCTGTAGTTTTCTATACACTATTGTTTGAGGTGACAATACGAAATTTTAGTTATAATTGATTAAAATTAATTAAATGAAGCTAATTATTTAAAGAATTACAGATACAGCCACGTTGGCTTCGTTTTTAGCGACTTCGGTCAAAACTTTAAAAGATTTTTTTTCTCTTACGTTTTAAAGCATTCAGTTGAACTGAAATTTTATACACACGATTGTTTTGGATGGCAATACGGTACTTTAATGATAATTAATAAAAATTAATTGCCACTTAATGTTATGATTCTGTCAAATGTATTTATATATTTATATTAATTGTAAATACACTCTATAACAAAACAAAACAAAAAACGACGCACCGAGAACGAGTTGTGCGATAGAGACAAAAATTGATGGGTATAAAGCTTACATATATAGAATAAAAAATTATTAAAATTTCAGAAAAATTGAATGATTTTTTTTTTTTCATAGTTACAAAGTAACGAGCTCAGTAAGGAGTTCACCCACCTCTAGCCTGGATGCAAGCTGCCACACGACGTGACATAGAGCGATAAAGCACCCTGATGGTCTCCTGTTGTATTTCTTTCCAAATTTGCTCCAATTGTCGGGCCAGGTCATCAACATTCCCTGGTAGATGCACTATCCTTCCCATTATATCCCAGACATGCTCGATTGGAGAGGGATCTGGCGATTTGGCTGGTCAGGAAAGTGTTTGATAAGCTGTAAGACAGTTCATAGCAACACGTGTGGCATGTGGTTTGGTATTATCTTGCTGAAAAATAAGGCCAAGGTACCACAAAAGGAACGGTAGCAAAACAGTTCTCAGAATACCGTCGACGTACCGATGTGCTGTAAGTGTGCCTCTAATGACGACCAAAGGGGTCAGGCTTCAAAAGAAATGGCACCCCATATCATAACTCCTTTTTGAGGGCTCATGCGGTGTGCAATAGTGAACGCAGGATCGGCACCTTGCCCTGGCCGTCTCCAGACACGTCTTCGATGATCGTCAGGACACAAAAGGAAGCCTGACTCTTCGCTAAACATTATACGTCCCAAGTCAATATGATTCCAACCTGATCGATTCAAGCACCGCTGTAATCATTCTCGACAGTGTGCATGCGTGAATGGCAAGCGGCATAGAGGTCGGTACGAACGTAAATTTCGCTCTATCAGTCTTCTGTGAATGGTCATGGTGAACACTTGTGTGCGGGTCGTACGTCTGATGGTTGATAACGCTGAATCAAGCGCTGATAGATGATCTGACAATCAATCTATCCTCCTGATCTACTGTGGCCCTAGGTCGACCGATACCATCATGGCGCTGAATTCTGCCACTGTCCACCCTTTCTTGCCAGCATCTTCTAATGGCCGCATCGCTTCGACCCATAAGACGAGCGATTCTCCGATTTGCCCTACATCCCTCTTTCAGTCCAATGAGGCAACCTCTTTCAAACTCTGAGAATTGCTCGTAATGAGCTGGAACCCTGCGGCAAGGCATTTTTTCAGTTGTACAAAGGTATCCTAAATCTCAATGCAACAGAAATTTTCACCATCAGATCGAGAATCGCTTTTT
The DNA here is from genome assembly GCA_019973935.1 of Trichonephila clavipes. Lineage (NCBI taxonomy): Eukaryota > Metazoa > Arthropoda > Arachnida > Araneae > Nephilidae > Trichonephila > Trichonephila clavipes. The sequence continues at coordinate 47,887 of BMAU01017531.1, read as the reverse complement.
ATACACACCTGCTGAGTGAGCAGTTCCGACGCACTGTAGCTCCCGCTATCCATTCGTTGGACACCAAATATTAATCATTTGCATGTTCGGATGTGAAATTTCTTTACATACGAAATTTCATTACAATCGGGCAACTCCTTCTTGGTGCGTAGTTTTTTTTGTTTGATTGTTAGAGAATGTAGAAAATAAAAAGTAACAGAGAAATAAAATTTTTCTTTGTTGTAAGTAGGAATTGACTTAATTTTTTTTTATTTTACTTGCATCAAAACATCTTCTTAGCATAGTTTTGGCGAAACAGTTTTCGCTTTTTTTAAGAATAAATAATATACTAAAGCACAGAAATAAACTGAATAAAAATAAGTACATGTCTCTTTGAAAAAAAATATTTAATCATATATACAATTTGCAAGTGTTCCGATTTTAAATATGTGTCGCATTTTGAAACGTCATTGAATGCGAAGGAACACATTTTAATAGGCATTTTTTTTCTGGGGTGTTTTCTAGACATATTTAACTTGCTTCTGAATCTGCTAGGTCATAAGATAATTTTTTGGTAGGATTTGCAAATGAACAGAAGACTAAGCCCTTAAATGAGCGTACAGCCGCGATTCTCTAAACCATGAGGCGTGCCTCCCCCAGGGGGCGTGATAATCCAACGTGGGAGGGGCGCTAGCACATCGAAAATCTAAAATAAAAGATTATTAAAAAATAATTAATTTAATGAAAGGAAACAAAACAAAATACATTCTAACATAATAAAAAAAATTTAAAAGGCACATGAATACTGATAATCAGAACTGCACAATGTATTTAATAATTGATTTATCAATACTAAATTAAAACCAAGTTTAATAAGTACTAGTGTTGGAAATGGTAATAGTGTATACAAAAAACTGTTGTTTTCAATGCGGAAAACTCACCTTCCACCCCTGCCAAAATTCAAAGAGTGATTTAATTGCTAAATTACCTTTTGATTTCGACACTTTACGTGATATCTAAGATTTCTTCGTCGGGAGTTGAGAACTCTTCTATATCAAGGTACCTGTGTACTTGGTATCTTCTTTAACTAAAAATTATTTTGATATCTGTTCCAATCTGAAAATTAGAAAGGAAAAGTAACATGATACTTATCCTGCTACTTAAAAATAACTTACTTAAAATATATATTACTTAAAAGCAACATATACAAATTTTAATATTTATCTTGGTTATTTATAAGATTTATAATTAAGATCGTTTTGTAGATTTGGCGCCAAAGTACATCATTGTTGCATGCAATACATTGTTATTGTATAAGGAGGGGGGGTCTTGTTGATAGTCAGGGTTGAAAATTGGGTCGTACTTCTTGAAATATTGAGAAGCACTGCCTTATATAGTGATCAATATCCTTTACTTACTCCTCAAAATTGGAATAAAATAAAAATATGCCCATTCACAAAAGTCCTTGTAAAAATGAAAAGTTTTTATAAAAATGGAACTTTACTCTGCATTTAAATATGAAAACATCATTTCATTACTGCTAAAAGTAAAAAAAATTATAATTTATAGCTAGAAGGCAAAAAAAAAAAAAAAAAAAAAAATTACAATTTTAAACAAAACTTAATTTTCAACATATTTTTATTAGATTCATTGTATTTTGAAATCATTTGCAATATTACGCACCGATGGAAAATGCTGTGAAGGATACATTATCCTAATTGTTAGGATTTTAAAAAATGCAATCATGTTTATGTTGAACAACTCAACTCTTGCCTTTTTAAATACTTCAACTTTCACTTTAAATTTCTTTAATGTGATTGGTTAAATTTCATAGAGCACAGATATTTAAGGTTATTTTGCCAGTTTGGCTTACGATTTTGCGAAGTGAAGACGTGTCAGAGGATTGTAAGATAAACTGCGAAAAAAAGCTGAAGTACTTTGTTTTATCAACTGGAAATCAAGTAGTATGATTTACCTTCTTACTTTCTTTCATTTTACTTTTATTTTATAGCTTTTTAAGTAACTTGATTTTGTAATAGATTCACCTTACATTTCAGCGTGAAACTATGGTACTTAGTCTAACTTTTGTTGAGCCTATCGTTTCAGATGTTTTGCTCATGGACCGGGAGCCTACCGAGGTGCACGCTGAAGAAATAGACTTGGCGACCAGCTACACCCAAGACATCGAGCCCACGGACTGGGAGGACTCCTGAGGTAAAGGCCCCACTGCCCCCCAAAGTTAGTGACATTATAGATATTAAAATTGAACCTCCTTTGCAAGTACAAACAACAACACCAGTGCCCGAGAATGCGAATCGACCTCTTAATTTAAAATCTGCTTTTCGGGTACAGACAACATCTCCTGCCCCGAAGAAGGTAATTGCACCTGGAAAACATAACGCTTATTAAGCTTCTTTGCAGGAGAATGTGGTACCTTCAGCATTAAAAGAGGAGCCTTCCTCCTTCCCTGAGGTTGTTCGACGTAAAATCGATCCAGACCTAAAGTAAGCCCTCCTCCCATGCGAGTCCTTCTAATCGGGTTATACTCAAGGCGCGTCGACCACTTTCTCGTAAAGATTAGTTCCCTTTATAAGTCTGTAAATTTGCAATAGCAAAATATTAATTCTAATGTTCCTGTACTCTAAAATGTGCTTTAATATCGCAATAGTTTCTCTCTCTCTCAATCTCTCTCTATCAATATCTCTCTCTCAATCTCTCTCTATCAATATCTCTCTCTCAATCTCTCTCAATTTCTCTCAATCTCTCTCTCAATCTCTCTCTCTCAATCTCTCTCTCTCTCAATTTCTCTCTCTCAATCTCTCTCTCTCAATCTCGCTTTCAATTTCTCTCTCTCTCTCTCAATCTCGCTTTCAATTTCTCTCTCTCTCTCTCTCAATCTCTCTTTCAATTTCTCTCTCTCTCTCAATTTCTCTCTCTCTCAATCCCTCTCTCTCTCTCTCATCCTCTTTATATTCTTAATATTTCTAACAAGGAATGCAAAAATATATATTTATTTTTTTTTACTTTTCCAAATATGAGCAGAATCGTTTAAAATTTCTTACGCGAGTTTATTTAAATTTAATTCACTCTAGGAACTTTCTATTAATGAAATAAAATTATCTTCTTGGCTTCTTTCAATTGTAAACCTTTTTAGATATTCCGTTCAAACTATTTAAAGAAATATAATTTTTGTATATTTAAAGAAATATATTATTGTATTGTAATAATCATTAACATGTATTTAAGAATGAATAATACCTTAATGTAAAAAAATTATTGGAACATTAAGAAAAATTAGTATCTAGATGGATCCGGTTAATAAATCCTATTTCATTTTCCGTTGCTTGCGTTGTCCAATTCGTCAAATGAAAAGACTGTGAAATGCCCCGATTTGTAGCCCACGAACAGTTATAAAAACTGTTTTCAAGTTTGTACAAACACTAATCTCGTTTGCAGATTCGATGAGAGTCTTTGTCGAAGTTTCTTGATTAAGTGATGTTTAATTTGGCGAAATTAATCTAATACGTAAGTACCGAATTTTCTTAAATCTTTACAAAACTAATTGAAAGAGTTCAACATAATTACTGTACTATAAAATTAAATATTTATTTAAAATCATTAAAAATGAGCATTTTATTAACACGGAAAGCGTATACTTTTGGGTACTTGCGTACTATCGCAACAATGCCAAAGTTCAGAATAAGTCGCCAAGTTAGCAACCCCGATTTCGTACGTGCTGCATTGGCAACCATGTACTTCGATTCATATAATGTCGTCTCAATACGGTTGCGACAGTACGTAACTACCTATTTTTCAATTCCTCGTTAAAAATATTCAGAAAAATATAAAGTGGCTTCATGAAAAACTATTGCTACAATAAAACACATTTTAGTGCAGGGACATTAGAATTAATATTTTGCTATTGTAAAAATTTACAGACTTATAAAGGAAATTAATCTTTAGGAGGAAGAGGTCGACGCGCCTTGAGTAATACTCGATTAGAAGGACTCGCATGGGAAGAGGGCTTACTTTAGGTCTGGATCGGATCTTGCGTCGAACAACCTCAGGGGAAGGAGGAGGACTCCCCTTTTTTAATGCTGAAGGTACCACATTCTCCTGCAAAGAAGCATAATAAACGTTATGTTTTTCATGTGCAATTATCATCTTCAAGGCAGGAAGTGTCTGTGTGTACCTGAAAAGCAGATTTCAATTTAAGAGATAGATTCGCATTCTCGGGTACTGGTGTTTTTGTTTGTACTTGCAAAGAATGTTCAATTTTAATATCTATAATTTCACTAACTTTTTGGGGGGTGGAGGGGCCTTTACCTCAGAGGAATTCTCCCAGTCCATGGGCTCGATGTCTTGGGTGTAGCTGGTCGCCAAGTCTATTTCTTCAGCGTGCACCTCGGTAGGCTCCCGGTCCATGAGCAAAACATCTGAAACAATAGACACAATAAAAGTTAGACAAAGTACCATAGTTTCACACCGAAATGTAAGGTGAATCTATTACAAAATCAAGTTACTTAAAAAGCTATAAAATAAAAAGCAAAACGAAAGAAAGTAAGAAGTTAAACCATACTACTTAATTTCCAGTTGATAAAAGTAAGTACTTCAGCCTCTTTTGGCAGTTTATCTTACAATTTTCTGACGTGGTTTCACTTGGCAAAATCGTATAAGTCAAACTAGCAAAATTCTCTTAAATAAATGTGTTTCATAAATTTTTAACCAATCACACTAAAGAAATTTAAAGTGAAAGTTGAAGTACACTCTGTCGCAAAAATATATGCACCCAGAAGAAATTGAGCTACATTCACGAAATTTGGGTATGCATGTAGTGTATATGAAAATAAACAAATGATTAAAAATTCAGAACAAAATATCATTTTATTAAGCGGTTACAGCTTGCAAAAGGTTAAAAATCAGTAAGTAGTAAAGCCACCTCTGGCAGCTATACAAGCCGAAATTCGGCGTGGCATCGATTCAATTACATCACTTATGACCCCTGTGGAAGATCCTGCCATAGTCTTTGCATCTGCGCAGTTAATTCTCCTGTATCTCGGGACGGCTGCAGTTGCCTAGCGCGTCCAGACATGCTCTATTGGCGAAAGATCTGGTGACCTGGCAGGCCTTGGTAGGACGTCATATCCTTGAAGACATTGTTGGGAGAGTCGCGCAGTATGTGGACGAGCATTATCCTGTTGATAAATGGCACCTGGGCGACTTGATAGCATGGGTAGCACAATCGGCGTTAAAATATCGTCCACGTATCTTCGAGCTGTCAAAGTGCCTTGAAGGACCACTAAAGATGATCGTGTGTCCCAAGAAATTGCTCCCCACACTGTCACACCTTGTGAAATTGCTGTATGCCGCTCGACAATTGCCGGATCGGACCGCTGGCCGGTGCGCCTCCAGACACGTGTGCGGTGGTTATCAGCACTGAGACTGAATCGGGATTCATCACTGAAGATGACACGTCTCCAGTCTGTCACACTCCAAGTTGCCCGAGGTCGGCAAAATCCAGTCGACACTTCAGTGGTAAGCGTCTTAGCGGACGTCGGCTCCTCAAGCCAACTTCGGTCAGTCGTCTCTCTTGATGGCACTGGATGTCTGGAAGGAGGTAAGTGGCGTTGAATCGATGCTAGCGACGTTGTTGGTGCCGAAGTGGCCACTCTTCTGATTGCACGATCCTCGCGATCATTTGTGTTCCTGGGACGTCCTGACCCTCCGCGACGGTACACTCTACCTTCTGTGATCCACTGTTGCCAACATCGAGCAACTACCATATCGCTCCGACCGAGGTGGCGGCCGATACGTCTATTCGACCAACCTGCTTCTCTGAGGCCTATTATACGGCCCCTATCAAAGTCCGTCAGCTGCTCGTACTGCCGCCGGTTACGTCTTAGAGGCATCCTTTACTCAATATCGTCTATCAAAGTCATCAGATTCGTTTGGATAGCCGTACGGCGCTCGTACTCATGCTTTTAAACTTCCCAGTTGCGCAACTAATATGCGCATAGCACACTTAGCCTTGTCTCATTGGCTTCGAAATTTTAATCATTTGCATATCTCTTACCAGACTACATTCTTGCCGAGTTTCGTGATTGTAGCTTGATTTTTTTCTGGGTGCATATATTTTTGCGACAGAGTGTATTTAAAAAGGCAAGAGTTGAGTTGTTCAACATAAATGTAATTGCATTTTCTAAAATCATATCACTTATCCATCACTGCATTTTCCATTGTGTGTAATATTGTATGATTTTAAAATACATTGAATATATATCCAATAAAAATATTTAAACATATTTCAATTCAAATTTTTCGGATTTTTTGTTTGTTTGGGTTTTTTTTCCTTTTCTTCCATATTTATTAATAAAACGTTTCTACTTATAAGTAGCAATTAAACGGATGTTTTAATAATTTTAATGCAAAATAGAGCTTAATTTTTATAAAATAAGAAATTACTTTTGGATATGAATGTACTTTTATTTCATTCAAATTTTGAGGAATAAGTAAAGGGAATTGATCACTTTAAGCTTATTTAAGTGCTTACTTAATCTCCTGCTCATTTGCAAAATCTACCAAAAAAAAAAATCTCGGGACCTAGCAGATGCTGACGCAAGTTAAATATCTCTAGAAAGCACCAGAAAAGAAAAATGCCAATTAAATCATTTTCCTCGCCATTCATTGATGTTTTACGATGCAATGAATAATAGTTGCAAAAAGAAACACTATGAATTATAAAATATTTGTCAGTAACCTGAAAACATTTCATAATAACTTGGATGTCAGTTCTTAATTTGTATTAAATAAAAATACCGTCTAATTATTTGATATCACATTATTTTAGTATTATACTTCAAAATTTCGATATTTTATGTAATGTGAATTTAATTAGCACATACGTCTCTGGCTTCAGAATTAATTACTTTGTTTACCCGACGGCCTATTATTTCGAAAACTTTAAATCTGATTACAAAATCAGTTTTCTAGTTTTTCAAAGTAAATGTAAGTACAGATTATGTTGATTGTATATCCTATGGTTAAATAATAAGCATAATAAACTTTGGTATTTTTCCATTTCGCCAGCTCAAATCTCACCAAGTAGAGTTTTTAGCGACAACAAACAGTATACTCATAAAAAAAAATACTTGTTCCAAGAATTTTTTACTTTAGAGCGTATAGACTTAAATATCATATAAATTTTTGATACTTGCATATTACCGCAACCTATTGGCAAGATTTATGAAACGAAACACATGGTTTGCCAATTCAGCGTGTAGGACACTTAGGAAATCCAGGTAGCCAACACTCGTAAGTTATTAATAGAGTTAGTTGGTAATTGCTGTGGTAATATACGTAAGTACCAAATTCTTTTCTAATGGTCTGCGACTTATTTTGAGAATGTGGCGGTAAAAGGTTTCCAGTACAGTATTCCGTTTGGCTTCTGTTGTATCGTTTTTTGGCGACCATTGCTTGCGCTGGCAAAATGGATAAGTACCAAGCATTTTTACTTTACAAAATCCAACATATTCATAATATGCAGCGATAAGTATTTAAAATCGAAACACTTACAAATTACATAAATGATTAAAAAAAATTTTTTTAATAAAAGACGTATTTATTTTGAATTACTTTATTTTTGTGTAACTATTGATAGTTGTGCTAGCTGATTCGGTCCAAAAACATGCCAGCGTTGCCCAAGTGCCATGATTACTGTGCCGGGTCTAAGACAGTGAATAGCAAACTTAGTTAAAGTGTAGAATAGGTAGCCCTTTGGCGAAGTCAATTTTTTGGTAATCAAAATCAGCTGTCCAACTACCTATATGTAGCGATAAGGGCTAAGAGAAAATTGAAGCGAAGCCAAAATAATGAAAAATCGAATTCCTTCTGGCTTCCATATATACATCGCCAAATTCAATGGTTGCACCTATTCCACACTTTAACCAAAAAAATTTTTAAGCCGGCAGACAACTTTGTCAGATTTTATGAAACCTTCTACATGATCTGCTTGTAAATTTTGTATTAGTGTTATATTAGATTTAATTAATTTTTTTTATAAATTATTTTCTTTTATCTTCTTCCCCAACTAAAAATAATTTATACGCAAAATTATACCTCGACTTTAGTGGTTATTCCTTTGTTCCATCTATCGCGTAAGTTCGGGGTGTAACTGCATTTGAGAACTGCACATGTAACAGCGTGATGGCGGTAGCCGAAATGTGATCAAGGTAACGAATTCTTTGTTCATTATGTCGATTCCAAAGCTCGATTCTACAATACTTGATTCTAATATACCAAAAAGAGTGAAGAAGAGCTTTTACTTTATTTCTGTATTGTTAGATAACAGTTGTTTTTAACAGCTGAAGTAAGGTTATGAAGTGTGTGCAATTTTCTCTTTCTTTGCGGATAATATTCCGAAAAGTGCGATTGTATATAAGTGTTTTCTTTCATTCTCTCTTTGAGATCAAAAGCAGTTGAAAAAATTTTAATATAAACCCGATATAACGAATAACAAACCCCGAATTAACGAATTATTTCAGCGTGTGGAAAATCTTTTTTAATTAGTCTGTATTAGAAAAAAATTCGATTTTTTTTAAAATGACACTCTTTTTTTCCAGAAAAGAAAAAGTCTTTTCTTGTAAGTAATAAATTTCAACGGGAAAGGGTGAAGATCATTATTTGACTTTACAGATACAGATGAGTCAAGAGAAAAACCTATTGTGTGAGTCTTGAGTTCGACATGAAATTCCTTTCTTACCTCATCCTAATCCAAAACGCAGGGGTTATATTAAAATTTTTTCGATTATGATACATTTGATGACGGACTGCCTATCTGTGCAACTGTACATCTGTGAGGAAATTGATTATTTATCCAAGCCAAAAGAGAGAGATTCAGATGCAGAAATTGATAATGAGACTTCTATCAAAACTATAAATATTTTCTAATAGAATAATCTCGTACATTTCTAATTCATTCTAACATACTTCTGTCTTATGCAGTAGAATATAAATGATACAGTATTCTCTTTGAAGAGTCGAAAAGGGAGTCTTTCGAGTCAGAAATCAAAAATATTTTCAAACATCTATTAGCCAGTCTTTTAAAATTTCCAATTAACCTGTGAGTAATAATTCACTAATAGTATTTTAGCTGTTGAATAAAAAGTTTGGAATTTCTAAATGTGGATATTTTTTGTGTATTTGCTTACAGAACTTCCAGAAGGAAAATGCAAAAGATTTGTATTTTGTTTGGACCCCGAATTAACGAACAAACTGTTCGGTCTCGATGAATTCGTTAAATCGGGGTTCTCGACTGCTCAATATTACGTGTGTATTTTTATGTCAATCTGATGTCCTTTTTTATTGAATTCAAATACAACTAAATTTTGTTTTTTTTTAATTATGTTTAATAGTTTACATTCCATTGCACTACACATAGTCTGTTTCAAAGGTAAGGAAAATAATTTAATACTTTTCTTATATAAAGCATATGGGATACTACAGATATATTCATCTATAATCGAGGTAATGTCTTTCATTTTCACAGTAATCTAGTTCGAAGTCTTCACAAGTCTTTAACAATTTCCATCGCTTTTGTATGAGAAATAAATTTCAGTTTTAGAAATAGAAATAACTTTCTTGACATCCAGTCGGAGGAAAGAGGAAACGATAAATTTTCTAGAACGAAAAATGGTGATACTCTTGTTCAAAATGGAGTGACAGTTACGTCACACTATAAATCTGGACGAGGGCTATTGTTGACAGATCTCGTCATTTGGAACCATGATCAATGACGACACATGAGCGGACATTTCCAAACTTCCGCACCACGTCAACCGGAGGACATTTGCGCCTGGACAGATTTAACGTGTAACGGCCCCCTCTACATGGCGGGTCTTCAGCGGCTCTAGGTTCGAACTCATGACACGCCAGCCACGAGTTCGTCCCCTTAACCACTAAGCGACCGTGGCCTTCATTTGTTCAAAGGTGGCGTCTTTAAAATATGTTTAGTGTGGTTCTCGTTTGATGATTCGGTGAACATTTCCATTGCTCTAATTTCTTTATAACAGAATGTTCCATTTTATTTTATTTTCATATTACAGACGGGGTACTTTATTTTCAACTGTAACGTCCATGTATGTTCTTCGTGCTCTTTGTTCTCACGTCTATCTTCTGTTCTTGAAAGTATAAATTTTCTTGAAGAATCAGTTTGAAGGCGAAACATTTTGGGAATCAAGGTGTTTCCTTTCGTTAAGAGATTGTAGATCTTTTCGAGGATGCATCTCCTTTGTATCAGGCATGTGGACTTGGTGGCTCAGAGGTAACGTGCTCGCTTCCTAAGCCCACGTTTGTGGGTTCGACCCTGGCTGGAGCCGAAAGATTTTCTGGATGCGAAAATCGCAGGCACGCATACAATGTGATTTTGTGGCATATAGAAGATCCCTTGAGTACTCCCTTGCGGCTCTGGTACTCTCTGAAAAATTACATCACGATAATACGAAGCATCCAACAAGAGCCACTAAATGGGCCCACCAGGAAATGGCTCTCACATTTGGGGACTTGCCGTGTCTGAAAAGGCTTAACTGTCAATATGCAGCCCATAAAGGGAAAAATGTCAATCATTTGTCCATGTACTCAAAGATTAAAGAGCCATAACTTCCTTCTTTTCACGTAAAATGTAATCACAGTCCCTCCACTCCAGTTTTTTGCTTACACATTTTGGTGGCCCTGAAGCTTGGGGCTCCCGTATGATTGTTTGCATACAAGGCAATAGTTACACCCATTGTCTCATGTCATTATTGTCTGGTATTTTAAAAAGTTTTTGACCTACTAGGAAGTTGTTGAGTTTCAAGTCGTAAAGTGATGACAGGTTTTTAAGATGAATAATTTTCGATGAAGAATGAAAGATCTTCTTGCTTCTTTCTTCTTGTTTATTTTCAATTTATCTTAGCCCAAGCTTTCTTCATGCTACCCTCTATGACCGAGTAATTCTTTTTTATTTGTCTGTTGGCCCCACCACGAACGTGAGAAAGAAAAAATTATTTTCCTTGCTCCCCCCGCCCATCAAAGCGTATCTGTACCTTTCCCAACCCCTGAACGTCACGTAAAAATTCATTCTCATTACTTTTGATACAAACTATGTACATGAATGACATCTTTTTACAGTATCAAAAATCCAAACTTTGTCGTTGTCAGTCCTTTATTGACTTTTTCAGAATTTCCTGTTTGGTCTCTTTAGTCATGGTGAAAGAAATCTAAATGGATAAAAAAAGGAAAATAATAAGCAAAATGTATAACTATTGTAAAATATATGCTATAAATATTAGAACTATTATATACATAAATATAATTAATACATGTGAAAATATAATATAACACAGTACTATAAAAGGTATATTAACACATACACATAATATAAAAAATAGCTGCATGGCCTGGTGTTTCACGGGCTTTTTCGAGTGTATAGCTTTTTGCACATAGAAAGTTCTTTATTTTTAAGTGTCAACACTTCTTGTTGTGAGTGTGACTTCTTTTTTAGTATATCATTAAATTCCCTTGTATGAAATTTCTTCCGCCTCTTTGCCCTATTTCTCCTCTGCTTAGCCGGCTTTGCACAGGCTTTTACCAAGTATATAACCATATCCCCATGGAAATTTTCCTTTTCCCTCTCGACGCCAGCGTTTTTTGGTGCATGTATGTGTGCAATATGTCAGTCTTTTCTGTATTTATGAGCTGGAAATTATTCTTTCCGAAATTTTCTTCCACTTCTTTTCCTTGTCAGAAAGGATCCTCCCTCTTCCATTTAGCCCGGCGTTGCACGGGCATATTCTCGAGTATAAAACTCTTTTCCCCTCTTTTTCCTCAGAGATAAGATCAAATATCTGTTTTCAATTAATAATTTACAAAACTAATGTAAATTAACTACATAATTACATTTGTAGTCCATTAATTTAGCTACATAATACAGGGAATAAAACTACATAATTACTATAAACATTTTAAAAAGTTATATTGAAAGGTCTTACAACATTATTTAAATATTATACATAAGAAAATTACAGAAAGCTATCATTCTACATCAAAAAGATTCGAAAAACAATCGTTATTATAAAAAAGAATACTTACTTTTAATAATTGTTCTTGGAATATCGTATTTTTCATATCTTTATTGAATCCTTTTCCTGTGCTAAAATGTCTAAGCGAAAGGACTCGGAAGGTTCACATATCCAGATATTCCTGGGCATATACCCTGAATAAAACCATTTAAGCAATTAAAAGATAAGCATCGTTTTTCGCAGGCTCCTTCAGTTTTTCCGCTGTTGAAATTTACTTATAAAAGCCAATAAAGATAATTTTTAATTTTTGATTAACTTATTGAATATTCTAAATATTATTTTCCATATTTTTTCCACTTACGAAGAGTTATTTGTACACAATGTCATATTTTTCCCCTATCAATGGCAGAAACCTCACAATGTTTTGATAGCTTTTTAATTTTGGAAATATTACTTAAGCTCAGACGTTTCAGAATCATAATTGTTTGCAAATAATTTGTCCCTTCCTCAGTGGCTCGACAACCCTGGGTGGGCCTTTGCCTTCTCAAGAAGCCTTTTCCAGGCCAGCCTCCTTCCAGTTAGTGTTCTTCAACTTATAATTGTCAAAACAAGGAGGTCTTTTTCTAGGCCATCTTTGATTTGGTCTGCCTTTTCTCCGTGCTCCAGTCATTTGGTCACTTAACAGTTATCCGTGCTCCAATTCGTCGTCCATTTGGACAACATGGCCTGCCCATTTAATTTGTTGTGCTCTGATGAAGTTAACGAAATCAGATCCTTTATCTGAGTGATAGAGTTGTAAATTTGATCTTTTTCGTCATGTGAAATTAATTTGTCCTAAAAATACATTAATAAATATTGATGCGATCTTTGTTGATTCAGTACACCAGTTCCGATACTTTTCTTTGTGGTTGAACTCTTGTTGATGTCGTCTATTATGTCTTTGATAAATATTCGAACAAGAAATATTATCAAACCTCTAAATATTGATAGCTGCTCGATGCTCCTTTTGCAAACGTACTGCTGGTGTACCCAACCTGATTTCTTGAGCCGAAATTATATATTCACATCAATCAACGCTGATTGAACAAAAAGCGGCTTGGCTTTTAATTGAATATACAGAGTAAGTATGAGTAAGAAGGTATAATGACAGCCTCCTAAGTATTGTTCACTTTCATTACGGAGTTACTATATTAATTCGTCCTTTGCTCCATCCTTAACAGAAAACGCTTTCTTTGCTTTCAAAATAAAACCTCATTATTTCGTTATTTTATTTTTTCAAGTAATATCATTGTCATTCCGTTCCAAACCATGAACAGATTTTCTAATGTATTTTGTTAAAAAAGAACTGTGCAAAGTACACATAGATCAATATTTTATTCCATGCCGCGTTGACTGGATAGCTCTAATCAATGTGCAGAGAACTGTCGATTCATCAGGTGTCTTCAATATATTTTTCCTCCATTTTCATGAATACTTTTGATTATTTATTTCATCATTCTGTAACAGCTTTTCGATTTGAAACATTATTTGTGTAGAGATGTGAGAACTCATGAAGGAACTAAATAGTGTTGGATAAACATACGTTAAAGAATTATACAGAATGACTCATAAAGTATAGGAAAAACTTAAGCAAGTGACAGTACACACCAATACAAACATTTTAATCAAGAATGCTTGGTTTGATATGAAACACAAAAGCGCTTGTGCTTTTCAAAGCGCTTGCGCCGTAGAGTTTAAAATAGTATTTCTGTGATGATTTTTGGGGAAAAGCCATGATGCATGCAAAAGCAAGCCAGGGAAGAAGATACCTCTTCACAATGAGGAAAAGGCGCCAACGCCAATCCTGTGAATTCGTTGCACCAGGCAACCGTTCTAATAGTTATAACGTACTGGATAATGACAAACTTTATTAATATTAAAAAAAGCAACCATGTATTTCATTTATGCAAATGCAAACCAAGTACCATAGAGGGAGCACGAAAGGAATGTATTTTCCATATATAATCAGCAGCTCAATCCGAAAATATTTTCGCGGTTGCTTTAGCAGCTGTAAAAATCCGGATCTTTTCTTGCTTCTCAGCTAGTCTTTCTTGCTTTGACACTAGTCATTGAAAAATTGCCAGAACAGTAAGTGTAGAAGAAACCATTTTGGAGGCAGTGACATATCAGCCATCTGAAAGTAGAAGAGATGCACGTCGTAATCTTAGTATGCCACAATCCACGACCTGGAGGACCCTGAAGGGTTAGGTGTTGTGCTCGGTACCTTTTTCACTGAGTCCAGACATTGATCGAAGAAGAATATTATCGTGGACTTACTCCTCTGAATTTTATAGTACAGTGTAGTACACCCAAGTTCTGAGGCAGCTGCTCTTTTCTACGATGATTTCTCTATTACATGAAATAGTACATTACAGTTAACATATCTGGCCACGCGTTTGTAATTCTGCAGATGGAGCAACGTTGTTTCGCCATCAAATTTTGAAATCATCTTCAGTCACCTAACAAGACTATCTTCTGCTGGAACACTTTGATGAATGCAAATACTAGATTTTCCCGCAACAGTAATAGTCAGACTCTCTTAAAAATGTTTAAACTTAACTTCGCCGCCGTTAGTAGATTCCACACAACGAAGATTCAAATTATTTTAGGCGAGAGGTAGAGCACTATTATGGTGTTTCGTTACGTTTTCGAATCGACGGATCAAGCTATATGGTGCTCTATATTATCCAGTAATTCCGCCGGATCTGTCATGTTTTGATTTCTAAATGTTTGTTGCATTAGATTTCTCTCGACATTCAAGACATATTCGTAATACTTTCAAATGTTGTTGTCGAGAAGGGTCGCGATATGTCTGGAATATTCCAGAGCGTTCGCCAATCTCTTCTTCGTCACTGTTCTTGCTTCATCGCTGGTTGTTGCTCTTTCAAGCAACTATTGTAAAAATATTTATTAAAATGGCTTTTTAAAACTTTTCATTATGCTTGTGTTTTCTCGTATTTTAGATGCTATTGTGTGTAGTACCCTACAGCGCATTTACATTTCATTTCAGACTAAGCATTCTTCGATGAAAATTATTTGTGTTTTCATATGTACTACCACTCCTTAAAAGTTCCCCCTTTTTTTCTGAATCACCTTGTATTTATATTTCAGCTGCTTAGGAATTGTCTCCAGAGTAGAAATAGGTAGGTAAGTTTCGCTCAGTTCGCATTCTTCGTGTTTTCTATACTGTGAAACTTTATTGCGCACACACACTAAGATTCATATACAAGTGTTGAAGATTCCTTCGCAATTCTGTAAAAATGACATTTATTTTGATTTGAATCATAAAATTGAATACTTATTACATATTAAATAAGACTTATATAGCATCACAGTAAAATAAACTCACCTTTATTTTTATGAAATTTTCCAAAGCCTCCAACCGCTTTCGTTAATTATCAAGGAATTCCACATTTTTCCATAAAATATTTCGATTTTTTTTAAATATTTGATTTTTTTACAGAATTTTCTTAGTCATTTTCCTAATATCATCGAATGCTCTCGCTGGTATGTCAAAAGATCCATGATCCTTTCAAAAATATTCCATCACCTTCAGATGACCCTGTAAAAGAATCACATTTATTTAACTTTATAGAGATAGTACATTGTGACTAAAATTTAAGAGTATTTAGTTGAAAATAAACATACGAAGATGAAACTTGCCCTTACTTGAACCACAACAAAGATGATACTTCAATAAGGTGAGAGCAATCATTTGTAAATTCAAAATTTCTTTTCTTGTATTCAGGTTGATTAATCACTTCAGTTATCTTTAATCATTCTTTTTGCCCCCGTCCCACAACCCATTTCTCATTTATGCTATGCACTGCAGGACATGAAAACTGTAATTTGTGTACAATTTAAAGCAAAATGTTTTGAAAATGTTCCTTACAATAAACAAAAAATTGGTGATAAGTGTTCGAGTTCAGTCACAATTTTATTTCATGGCAGTCGAACACTTTATCCATTTTTCTTCATTTGCTCTTCAAAATCACGTCATGTCGCATTTTTTTCATGTAACGTTGTTGTTGTTGTTGCTTTTCCCCCGGTGTGCGAAAGCCTACAACAGATCCAAAAGACCTCGTCGCACAAGTAGTTCGAAAACCTCTTCTGCTCAACCCTCAATGCCTTCAGGAGACACCCAAACAAGCAAGAAGATGAGAAGGGCTAGCGGGGAGAGAACAGGAACACGAAGGAAAAGTCCTTTCACTATTCCAGAACTTCATAGGACTCAAGTGTCCACGTCTAAATCTCGTCAAGGTCTTTCGGAGAGCCCTGTGATCATTGCAAGATAGAGATATTCCTGGACGACTTGCAGAATACCAGTTATGATCTGGCGGGAGTCTGCCTCAAAGTGGCGAAGAGATGTATGTACTTGTGTGGAACAGGTGCTACAGGAAAAGGGCAAGGAACAGGAACAGGGCTACTCAAGGTGTTAAGGCAGTCCAATATGCTCAGCTAATATCTGCAGGTGTACACTGTCAGTCTTCAGCCCTAGTGGTTCCTTGCTCAAGTGAAGCTGGATATTACACTTCGCTATGGACCAGTCATGTAACGTCACATCATAAATCTGTATTGTGAGGTCCGTTCAGACAAAGTAAGTTGATTTAAGGTCGCATTAATTATTACCGCTTGTATAATACTATTTTAAGTATTTAAATGCTTAAAATATGTACCGTAACGTAACGGTTCCTTGAGAGAGTTTTGTTGTTGTCCATCAAATAAATCTTTATGGCCAAACTCTCAAGTAAAACAAACAATTTTTCACTTCATCAGGATCATTTACAATCTATTCTGTACAGAAGTCTAAAAGGGGTAAAAACAATTTCGAAAAAGAAAAATTAGGTAACAATTTGAAATGAGCAAACGAAGTTATAAATCCCACAGTTATAAATAATTCATCTATTATAAATAATTATTACTGTGATCTTTTGATTGTTCTTCCAATGAATTCTTTTGGCTGGCAATCAATGGACGTTTTTAAATAGCTTTTTAAATAGATGTATGCAATGTAAACAGTGTGAGGCATCGGAAAGAAAAGATCATTTCGTTAGAGAATAATGCGAGTGTCAAGAAATGAGAGAGGAATGAATCTTTAAAATATTTACCTCTCTCTCTCTCTTCAAATTATTACCCCAAAATTATATAATAAATTACGTTCTGCATGTATCAATTTTTTTCTCTGTGGCATTTCCATATTTTTCTACAGTTAATCAATTTTTTGATATCACGTATCTATAAAGTATTCTTTGAAGATATTTTCGTTAGTGAGCATTTCTTTTCCACAACCGAGATAATTTCTTTTTAGTCTTTTTTAGAGGAGCAAATCAAATCTTCGTTTAAAATCATTTTACTTTGATTCCTTGCTACTTGTTCCCAATTTGATATTGATCAAGTAGTCTCCCTCTGTCTCTTTCTGTATCTCAGTTACTCTCTAACTTCTACAAGTATTCTTTCAGCATAATGAACGTTAGCTGTAGCTCTTGGGTTAGTCTGTTGTGTAGATGACTCTCAGATGAATCTGCAAGAAAATTGCATTAAGATTAATTCATTGCTGAAAGCTGAATATTAAGGATATGTTGCCATCCCCGAGATAATCTCTTGCATCGGATTAGTGCTCCAAAATGTCTCGCCCGAGTATTATACAAAGTATTTTCTTAGTGCTTCTTATTGTTATATCCAAATACATATCGGGAGAAGTTTATTTTGGCTTCGTCTCTGTGTTAAATCCGAATCTATATCGGAAAAGTTAATTTGAGCTCAATACAATTGAGGGTGTTTGATAAGCAGTATTCGTGATATTTCCATGATCAACCTAAAAAATGAAAAAAGGAAGGTATACTCAATCCAAAGATTGTTTTTGACTAAAATCTACATATGGATGGTGTAAATTGCTGGGATTCGGAAATATCCTTTCATCCGACAATCCGAAAACACCATATAATATATATATATAATAAAAGATATTTTTACATTTACTGGACAAGGTACTCTGAAACTCATTTTTGCTCTATAAAAATGTGGTTGGAAACGTATTATATTTTTAGAATTTTGAATCCAAGTTGTAGAAGAACTTTTACATAAATATGATGATACAGCAGCTTATGAACAGAAGAATCTTGGCAGACCACATCCAGTAGATAACCCTGCCTGTCTTAGAGAACAATTTTTTTACATCCCATATTTCTCCTTCTGAGAAATGTAAGCCTTCAAGACAGTGCGAAGTTTGCAGTTCAAAAAAGGATGCAAATGGATGAAAGATGAGGAAGGAAACACGATACTGATGTAATGATTGCAAAGTTGGTCAGTGCTTGGAAAAATGTTTCCGTTTATTCCATACAAAACTGAATTGCTGAACTATTGATAGAATATTTATTTTATTATTTTTTTTAGAAAATAATGATTTAATAGAACTGAACTTTACAGTACCACCCTGTGTTTCAAGTGAATATGCAGTTGCTACAAAACCTTAAAAGTTGTTAAGTATGTAATTCAAACTATCAGTTTTTAACTACTAAGTATATTTTATTTTTTGATAACGTTTGATTTCAGCAATAAAAAAATTGACAAGTTATACACTTAAATCATCAAAACAACTTGACAATTGAAGGGTTAAAGCTCTAAATCAGTAAACCAAACTTTCCTATACTTTGAGAATACAATCAACACTACTCACTCGCTGTAGATAACTATCACCACACACGTTCCATATATTTTCCTCGAAATCTTATAGTAATCTTATCTCAATGTGTTCCTTTCCTGAGTCCTGTGTTTCGATCATCTTAACATTCCTCATTGGGTGATCTTTGTTCTTTTTTGTGTTCCACTGATTCGGCGTTCTGAAATGCGTTGAGTGTTCTCAGATATGACCCTGAAAAGAATGGTATTCATTATAGAATCATTATATTTGTTTTTGAATCAGATGAAATATAGAAAATTAATTATCATAAAACTTGTAATAAGATAACTTACCTAAAGGTTAGTTGGAATCGAAAAAGGTTGTTCAGAGTAGAAATTTGGTCTCTGGCTTACGTCACTTTTTCATTCGATGCTTTAGTTTAAATTATTTTATTTTTTAAAAGTTATTTTCATTTCTCATGAGATTATAGAGAAAAGAGTGTTGTTTTTTAATTTCCTCTTTAATTTCTTTTTTTTTCATAAGCTGATTTTTAGATTATTTCTTATGTAGATAATTTCGCAGTGCTTCTTTTCACTTATCCATTCTTTTAGAAATGTGTGTGCGGGGAAATCCAAGCACCAATTTTTTTCTTAAAGAATCACTTTGTAAAAGTTTTGTTTTTATTGTAGTAGATTGTATATATATTTGTATATATATATATATATATATATATATATATATATATATATATATATATATATATATATATATATATATATAATATTTTTCTCTCTTTATTAAAACTACTTTCAAACAAAGTTTATTTCTTATAATTTGCAATGGTCTCAATCTTGTCGTCTATTGCATATATTTGTCTAATTTCCTTATATATTACTTTTAAATTTTCATCTTATTTGTTTTTGACTGAATATTTCATTCAGTTTTTGTGTTTTCCCCTGTTCATTATACCTTACACAAAGACGAGAAATCTATTCTAATTTCCAATATATATCTTTTTTTACTCTCAAATCTATGGATTAAGATTTTCTTTATTTGTGTACTATTGGTATGAGATGCATTAGATGCGTAGAATCCGCTCAAATTCGAAAACAAAATTCAGAATAAAAGGATTTCCTTGTGTGGTTGCTTCCCTTTTGCATTTCATAAAATTCATTTTTGCGTAATGTAAGATTTTTTCTTGCTTGAGTTGATCTGTGTTTTTCATTTTTTTAAAAAATTATTTCACTATCTAGAGACTCAGTTTGATAATCCTGCAGGTTATCTGAATGTTATCTTAGAAAATTTATCCATCCATTTTATAGTTTTTTAAACTTAACTTAGAGTATAGTTGCCCTTTTATTTGTATCTTTCATCCAAATTCAAAGTATTTTTTATGATTTCTCCTCAATTATATATATCAGATTTTTCTTCTGTTATAGAAATCTACAAAGATTTTGTATTTTTGAAAATATCTGTATTTAACGATGAAGTTTTCATTCAAAGTTATTTCTCTTTTGTTTCACTTTTGGCAGTAGTTTGTTTTAAATCATTTTCAGCTTCTAGATCATGTAATTCTTTTTTTAAATCAAAACGTGAGCAAATATTTTCTTCAATGGTTTTTTTCTTATATTCAGCATACTCGAACAAATCTGTAAAAAAAATTAATATTCCATTTAGTTTGTTACTCCAAACGAAATTGTAACGAAATTTGGTACTTACGTATTATAGCAACCGTATTGGCGACATAATATGAAATGAAACACACGGATGAAAATTCAGCGAGTACGACACATGCAATATTGGGACTGCCAACTTGGTGAGTTATCGTGAACGTTGGCATTGTTGCGATAGTACGTAAATACCCGAAGTTTTACACAAAGTTTTTTATCACTAAATATAACTTACCTCTGTTTCCTTAGCATATTCATATGCCATGGATAAATGTAATGAAATTCCGCATATTTTCCGTAGTATCTTCAGTTTTTATACCATTAAGCCTCTTTAATGACTTTGATTTTCTCAGCAACTTAATATTTTTAAGCGGATGATTTTCGCCACCCATCAAGTGTGTTGTCAAGCGTTGTTTTGGCAGCTTATTCAGAGTTCTGAAATTCGTTAAGTGGTCTCAGATAACCCTAAAAAAGAAAAAACATTCAATTTTAAATTGTGTATCAGACAATATATAAACAATACATTTAAGTAGAAGGCTAAATTTTTTAAAAAAACTTACTGATTAGCTAGTCGAAATTTTCGAATTCCACTTGTACCAAAAGTTGAATTAATTTCTGACTTGTGCTTCTTCATTTGATGATTATTTCGAATTATTCCCTTTCTAGTCAGCTTTGAAGCTTTAACATTAAGAAGAGATTTTCAGAATTTTTTTCCCTTTTTTGCAATAAATTGTTTTAATGTTCTTTTAGTCATCAAACTTTAAATAGTAAATTCATTTGGACTTTTGCAACTAAATGTCAATATTTTGTATCGCCATTGAAGAAAAAGTTTTCCTCCACCAATGTATAGTAAATTTTTTCCATTGTATATAAAATCTTTTTTTCCTCCTGAACAATTTTCTTTCACTAACTGATTGTTGTTGTTATTGTTCTCATATACATGAAATTTACAAAAATAAATAAATAAACATTCTAGGTCCCACCAAGAGTGACAACTACTGTGGCTGCTGATTCCTGAACGTTCGTGGGGTTTAGAGGATTTCCCGCAGTTGTTTCATAAGTTGAGTTAGACCAAGCTTTAGTGCTCTTGGGGTTAAAGCTGGTCACTCGCAGATATGTTTTGACGTGAGCAATTGGATTTTTTACACCGGGTAGTTTTTACATTGTATTCAAGGTCTTGTTTTATCAAGATGGATTTTCATGCCTTTGTAATGATGGGTTCTTATTCCTATTGTGTTGATGGTATGATTCTTAAGAAGTTAAAGTCTGTTATGAATAGTTTCTTAAAGGAATGGGATAAAAGTCTAGATCTGGCCACAGCGTTTGCATCAGCAAGTGTGATGGCGCCACTTTTGTAATGTGCATAGTCTGGAAATTTTTGAGTCAATGTTTGATATTCCCTTTGTTTTATTTGATGCTTGGTGCAGTTTTAGTTTCGTCGCAGGTAGCTCTCCAACTGCGGAATGTTTTTAAGTCTTTTTTAGGAATTCGCATTTATCTCTTTTGTAAAGTCTTTCAATTTGAGTATTGCTGCTGAATACCAAAAAAATTACTTAAGAATTCAACCCATTCTCATTTGAAGTTTTCTTTCGGTATGACTGTCCATTGGATAGTGGCTCTCTGTACAGCACTCAAATGATGGTAACTACTCCACTAATATATACTCTTCTTTGTTCCAACATAACTAAATGTTTCAATTAATTGGAAGCACAGCCCATTTGTCATTGATGTTTATCACTCGAATTTTTTTTTTTTTTTTTTTTTTTCTTTTCTTCATTTTCCAGCAGCAATTTATTTTTTTATTTTTCTCCGCTTCAAGAAAACTATCGAAGAATAACTCTTCTTCGACAAAATTCGAACTCGGTAGAGTCGAAGTATTCCTTCATGGCTCCAGTTCCAAAGAGACCATGAAAGCAAAAGTCCCCATGCCCTCCGGATCTAACTCAGAAAAATGGCAAGGCTCTAACAGGTGTTGAATGTTAGGCCTTACCCTGAGATGATCGAAGGAGACGGACAGATGGAAAGGTTTGGAACTTAACACCTTTTCCATCTTGGACGTTTGGCAGTCCATGTCCGTCTCGTGGGGACAACACAGCAGCTCCCATAGAGTGCGAAAAGTTCGCCGATGGCTCTTGGGGACACGAGACCAGGTGCCCTTGAGCCTTTCTATGGGAGCGCTGGAGAGGGCGGAGAGGATGGCGACTTCCGAGTGCACGTTTCGCATTTGGTGGAGGATGGTGGCGATCTTGATGAAATGCGAAACGGTAAGTGCCCTACGCTTTGGGCAGGACTGTGCTAGGATGGTACGCACAGTCCATTCCGACAGGTGATTAAAAGTCACACTGTCGGGCGACTGTTCGGCCTCGGGAAGGGACAACTCGAGCTCCGAAATGTCGCTGCACCCGAAGGACGCTGCATCCGCGAGCGTCAACTGCTCAGCATGAACCGTTGCCTTCACGTCAGTAAAAAAGGCGGCGGTGGGCACCCTGACGTGAGGCACGGGAACAAACTTTCGCTTTAGCCAGTACCATGCCTTGGAGGCGATGGTAACAAATAACAGGGCTTTTAAAAAATAAGCGAAGTGTTAAAAAGATGTTAAATAACGTTTCTGTGTTAAGTGAAACTTTAACACAGAAAAAAGGAAGAACTTAAAAGTCAAAAACTCGTCGATACGAAAATATATAAAACGCTTTTTATGCTCACAATAAGACAGTAATTAAACAACTGGGAAGATAAAACGTTTCAACAATTTCATTTAAGTATTATGTTTCTCCACATTGTTGATACTTTAACAAATAAATTCTAGACGTCCATTGTTAGAATACAACTGTTCTGCTCTTTAGTTTCTTCAGTTCTAAGTGTTGATGTAACAGTACTTTGATACGGCATTGTTTAATTTTTTTTTCAAATTTTAAGTGCGAATAGAATTTATATATATATATATAGTGAAATACGTATACGCGAAAACGCTTAAAATGAAACATAGGTTAACATGAAATACAATGGTCCCAACAAACTACTCTATATTTCCTTGCATTTTTGTTCTCTTAATACGAATTGAAAATCGCTTTACAAGAAAACATTTCCTTTCTGGTCATGAGCAAAATACCGATAACAGCAGAGCGCAGCCGAAATTTAAGAGAGGTGTTTGAGACAGTTTTCTGTATTATTGAACTGTCCGACTGTATTATCAGAAGAGTTCGTTTCAGTAGATGATGATAATGTGTACACAGTCCCAATTCAGCCCCAGCTCAAAAAATATCATTGATGCAGATTCCGGCGACGAAAATTAAATGAACAAGTAAGCACATGTGTTCCCACATCATCTGAAATGAGGAGCATCATGAAAAATATGTGCAGTTATTTAGACGCATATATTAATGATGAGATGAATAACAAACTGGACGACATCGAATAATTTATTGACAATTTGATGCTCATCAAGACAATTCTAAGAAAAATATCAGATTATTTTCCAAAAACTCAATAAATGCTTTGTTTTTCTAAAAACTTTGAAATTTTGTATTTATTTCATTAAGTTCTTTAATTTCATTGATTTTTTATAAAATACGTGCATTGATTCGTATCTATGTCAATAAAATATTCTATAGTAACTTAATTTTTTTGAATATATGCTTTTTTTTTTCTGTAATATCCTTTAACGCGAAAAAATATTTCAGTCCTCTCAGTTTCGTGTTAACCGGTTTTCACTGTATACGAGCTCGTATATATGCATGTTTAGAAACAAAAATTCTTTAGAAAAATAAAAATATGAAAATAATAATGATAAATAAAATTTCAAATACAAAATCGCACTTGAAAATTTCAATGGCACAAACCTTTTATTATTAATTATACAAAAAGTATTTGTGAGACTTTAATTCCTGAATTCTTTATAGACAGTTTTGGTTATAGCTAATGTTAATCGTTAACATTTAAATTTACACAAATATTGCTTCGTTCATCCAGCGCTTTAAGATTTTTTTATATTTTCTAATAGGGTTGTAGGAGAATAAATCTCGGAAGAAGAGAATACATATTTTATTTACTGGAATGTTAAACAAATGGAAAAGAATTAAATTTTAGAGAGTAACACTTTTTAAATAGACATGTAAGGGATTTTTTTCCTATCAGTGTTGAAACGTAAAATGGTTTAAATTAAGTTTTTTTTTTCCTTTATGATTACTACTTTTTCTCAGTTTAGGAGAAAATCAGATCTAAGACCTTAAAAAAGACTGTGACGGATCTATCTACGTCCTTTCATTAATATAATCCTCTTGGGGAATCTTTTATCTTTCAATTCGAGTCAACCAACCCTCTGAAGAAGAAACCTTGATTGTTTGAATTCTTCTCCAATGGCTCAACAGCCCTGGGTGGACCCAGGCCTTCTCCAGAAGTTTTTTTCAGGCATCTCTACTTTCGGCAACTGTTTTCCAATTTTTAACCTTTAAAATTTTAAGTCTTTTCGACACAGTCGATCCATCTTAATGGGGTCTGCCTCGAGGTCTATTTCCCATGGGTTTTGCCAGAAAGTTTTTCTTGCAGCAATGATCTTCATTCATTCTAGCCAGATGAACAGCACATCTAAGTCTGTGTAATTTGACTAATTTTGCAGTATCAGGTTGTTTGTAAATTTTGTAAAACTCTAAAGTTAGATGTTCTTCTCCATGATCCATTCACTTGGATCCCACCAAGAATGCAGCGTAAGATCTTTCTCTCGAAAATTCCCAAATCTTCCTCATCACGTAAAGTCAATGGTCAAGTCTCTGATGCATAAGTCAAGACAGATCTTTCGTAAAGAAGCAATTTAGTTCTCAATTTGAGAATTATTTAAATTAGGTCGGCTATATAAAGTCCAGGTTTTCAAGTTAGAGTGAGAGAAAATCAGTAGGTAGAATAGATTGATACTGATCAGGTATTATTCAATTTTATAGTATATTTCAGATATTGGAGAAGTGTAAGAATCAAAGTGACGATTGGTCACTACAGTTTAATTAGTGACAGGATTATCTAGAAACTAGATTTGTGATCTAAAATTAAGTAGGTCGGTATTTAAAGTCTTCACTCATTTGGTGTATCTCGCTATTGATCTACATATTGCTCAGATTAAGAGCATCTCTTCTCTTCGAAATTACTTGAATTGTGTTGCTAATTGTGTGATCAATAAATAGATTGTTTTTGGGTAGGGCTAGTCTTCCTTCCCTTCCTCCCACATCTCTAGGGGGGAATATCTCATTCCTCACGGACTGAAGTGGCAGCGGTAGCCTAGAAGTCAAGATATCGGATCGGGGCTGTCTTGTCATGAGTTCGAGCCCAATACCACTAAAGACCCGCCATGTAGGGGAGCGATGCACGTTAAATCTGTAGAGAGCTCAAACGATGGTGTGGTGTGGTAGTTAGGAGAGGGGTGCCAGCCCTGTATCCAAATTCTTTCGGGCCCTTTTTAGGTATAAGTGCCCTTTTAGTAAGACTGTAGGGCCCCTGTAGCTGGGGGCCCCGTATCAATGATGCATCCGATACGGTGGTAGCTACGCCCCTGAATTTGGATTAAAGTCATCTTTCAGAAGAATAAACACGCCTGCCAAATTTGTCGATGTAGCACAAACACTTGTTTGTGATGGGATTTTTATTTGCTTCAGTGTATTTTGCTAATGAAGTTACGCGATAAAAGATATTTCTAGTTCAAAGCAAACTATTTCAAGTTAGTTAAATTTAGGCCTTAAGAGCAAGATAAAGATTAATTAAAGTGGGCTTGGCTGAAATCTGTGATACGAATGAAGGGGAAGGGACCAGCAATACTGGAGGCTGCTTCAATTTTGAAACATATCGAAAAATATGTAACATCCCTAATGACCATTATTGGGCATACCATACTCCAGGAAATAGATGCTACAAGCAAATCATTGCAATAAGTTGAGTGTGAATATATATATATAATTAAAAGGATCTAGCTAACTAAAATCTTTATAAAATTATACTCAAAATTTCAAAAATGAATTTGGAACGATGGAACAAGGAGCAACTAATTTATCAGAACTCTCATTTGAGGAGGAAACTCTCCGGCAGTAAAAGAAAAAAAAATTATTATTGGTGAAAGTAAAAAAGTCGGTTATGAAATTTTGAAAGAAGGGAAAATTTCATACTGAATGCATCTTATGTCATTTGCAATAGGGCAAGAGAAGAACTATCCTGAAGACTCGAGATTTATCAAACTGTTATAGAGAGCTTTATTATATTTTTGACAGAAAATCATAACTTGAAATTAAAAAGAAAGCTACATAAAAATTAAAGGAAACTTAAAAAGACGATATTGAATCTTTTAATTTAGGTGATATGAATTGGAACAAGAAATGAAAAGAAAACAAAGGTACAATGAAAACCCCCTAGAAATTTATCGAATTACAAGAGAAATCCTAAGGTATAAATAGTTTTGAAAATATTTTTAACAATACCGGTATCAAATGCATCAGGTGAAAGATCTTTTCAGTTTTGAAATGTGTTAAAAATAATTTAAGTACTATGGGAGGAAAGGAAATTGTGAACAACGTGGCCATATTATATACAGAGCACACACATAAAAAATATTTGAGCCAAAATGAGTATAAAGAAAATTGATGATTTTTTTGCAAAAGAGATATCAAAAGTAGTACAGCAAAACTGTAAGCTCACACACACAGTAAGGTTTTTAATTTTTTTAAATACATTTTAAGATTTTTCTTTTGCCGTTGAGTTTTATTAATAGCAATACATTTTATTTTGAGAATTTAAAGTATAAGACTATATTTTAATTGGGCCTCAAACCTTTTACCACCAGAGGCCTCCAGTTATCATAATCCACCTCTGCCCACTGGCGAAGCTAGTTTTGAATGGGCCCCAGTGGTGCACACAAGGGGAGGGTCCTGGGAGTCCAGACTCCCCCCCCCAAAGCCCTTGATTTTTTTCCGATTGTTTATAATTCTAAGTATATAGAACGAAAAATTTAATTAAATATTTGTTATTAATGATTAATTATATTAATTAATGCTAATTATTTATTCAATAATTAGTTTTTTACTGTGTTTTGTTCCCGAAAATCGACAAAATCATGAGAAAGGAGCATGATACAAGAATGGTGAACTTTCAACCCCGGACCCCCCTGAAAAATTCCTGTGTGTGCTACTGATGGGCCCTGTATCAAAATTCTTTCGGGGCCCTTTTAAGATATAAGAGCCCTGCCAGTGGACTGTAGTTACACATTTTTGGGACCCTGTAGCTTGAGGCCCCGTATCATTGATACGGCGGTAGCTACGCCCCTGCCTTTTCATCTACATCGGAGGTGGCCAACACGTGCCACAGCGTTGCACAGTTGAGTTGTAACAGGGCATGCGAAGACTTATTGAAAAATTTGAAAAGAACAATAAATATCAATTTTGTTACCGTTTTATTGAAATTCGGTTGTCTCAGACAAAAAAAAAACATCAAAATTTATTTTAAATACACATTTTAGAATTGCATAGAAAATCATAATTTATAATAAACTGCTTCTTCATTGTTAACAATAAAACATAAGTTTATATTTTTGTATTATTTTTATATTATTTTCGCTGGCGTAGCTAGTCCTGAGTGGGCCCTGTATCAAAGTTCCTTGGGGGCCCTTTCTAGATGCCCCTTAACGTTTCGCGATTTTTTGCTTACACGTTTTGGGGCCACTAAAGATTGGGGGTCCTGTATCATTGATACGGTTGATATGGCGGTAGCCGCGCCCCTGATTATTTTCTACTACGAAGATTTGCATAAAGATTGTATTATCTGCGTAAAAATTCTATAATAAGCCGAAAAGTAACATTTTTTTCACCTTTTTATAGTAATTCGGTTGTTGAAAAAATTGCCTGTTTAAATTATTATTATTATTATTAGATAGTGGCACTCTTCACAAGAAAGTTAGCCAGCCAGCCCTGTTCTATACCAATCGGTATTGGGAAATTAAACAATGCAAATATCTCTCATTTTTTAAAAAATAATTTCCTACAACACACATTTTTCACTGATTTGCATCAGCATATCCTAAGTAATATTGTAAATTCAAATAACTATTTGCAGCGAGTGAAACTCATTTGTTATGACTTTTTGGCGAAAGAACTCATTAACTTTTTTACATTTTAGCTGTTCAACTTCACAATACGCAGAAGATGGCGCCACCTGTCAGCATAAATATTCAAAAGTTAAGCCATCGAAATAGAAGAAAAATTATTATATATTTTATAACCGCAAAAGAATTAAACAAAAACTTAATGTTTTATTGAAATAATATGAATATACTGAAGAGAACAAACCCAGTTTCAGTTTAAGAGAGTTTGAGGTTTGAAATCATGTATAAAGTAGTTTTCCAATTTATCCTCAACTAAATGAGAGATAAAAGTTTTATGAACAAAAGTAGAGCTTTTTTCACAGAAGATGAAGAACTATGATTTTTATTAAACTAAAAGAATAATTTTAAAGAGAATAAAATACATGCTCCACATTAAACAATCAATTTGATTTATGTGTTTCAATTGATTGATTACTTATGAACGTTGCATTTTAAAGCAGTTGTTGGCGTCGGACCTCGTAATTTGGAACTACAGTCAAATGACAAGGGATGCACCTCTTTGTAAACTACCGACCCCCCTCCAAATTAACACACGAGTACTTTTAAACGAGATAATATTCATTGTGGCTCTGTAAACCATATAACT
This sequence comes from Trichonephila clavipes, assembly GCA_019973935.1. Lineage (NCBI taxonomy): Eukaryota > Metazoa > Arthropoda > Arachnida > Araneae > Nephilidae > Trichonephila > Trichonephila clavipes. The sequence goes on along the minus strand of BMAU01017531.1, from coordinate 18,813 downwards.
CAATTAACTGTCATGCACACTGTATTCACAATATTTTTATATATTACTAATTTATATCTTAAAGAGAATATCACTTATTTATAATACGCAATGAACGAACAAAGAAAGGATGTTTTCCGGAGAAAGGCAAAATATATATATTTAGAAAAATGATTTTTCGAATAATTTTTAATAGAAAGTAGATATATATATATAATACAAGAGATGGAAACAATACATTTCAGATGCAACAAGGGAGTTTAAAGTAAAGCCAAACATTTAAATACAATTTTTAGCTAATTTTTAATAACACTGGCCTAGGAAGATTTTTATTTTTAAGAACGGAATTCCTCATATATTTTGAAGAAATCGTAAACAAATGGTTTGAAGACTACGGAAAATGATCTACCTCTTACATAATCTGTGTCACAAAAAAAAAGTTGAACCTTAAAAGCTTTTTTGCTGCTTCTCAGAGTTTTATTTACAAAAATCGCAAAAATTATGAAGGTCATAATAAAAATAACTTTGTTTTTATTTTCTAATTTAACCATTTAAGTTATCTCCCACGTGGTCTAGTGGTTAGGATACCTGGCTCTCACCCAGGAGGCCCGGGTTCGATTCCCGGCGTGGGAAGTTATTTTGGCACACTTAAACAAATGTTTACATTCACTTAGGATCATAAATTAAAAAAAAAAAAAAGAACTAATTCTACTCTTTCAACAAATTAAATATATTAAAATCACTTTTTTACTCAAGTTAAAGGAATTACAGTTTTTTAAATATTTATCTTTTTCTTCGAGAATAGTTATATAGTCTGAACAATATTTTCTTTCACTAATTATTAAAAATAAAGTTGATGAGATAAATCCATTTGCAAACTTAAAAAGTCTATTTTATAATACTTAAAAAAAAACCTAGATTTTTTTTTAATAAACAAAATTAATTGAACTTAATACAGTAATTAATACCTGTGTGTTTTCCAGTAATAATTTCTTCAGCTTAAATAATTTTGAGAAAATTCTAAAAAATAGACAGTTTATTTGAAAGCTTAGCCATGTGAAGAAAAGGAAAATTTTCAAATTACACATAAAATGTCTTAGTTGCAATATATCTTACATTTAATACGAGGAAAGAATTAAAAATGTAAGCCATGACCCGGACGTGATTTGAACACGCAACCTTCTGATCTGGAGTCAGACGCGCTACCGTTGCGCCACCAGGCCACATTCAGTAACCAGCAAAGATTGTTTAACTATGTGACAAAATTTAATACGGAAAATAAGATCCAAATTTATAGGTACACGTTATGCGCTCGGAATCAAAATGAGAGCTTCAAAAATAAAAACGGAGATGATTACAGAAAAAAAATTAGTTTTCTACATACATTGAAACATTGTTTATTTAAAAGAAATACCATTCCTTACGAACTTAAAGGGTTGTAGTTCTCGAAATATACTAATTCCTCTATAGCTTTGAACAAAACTTCAAATAATTGACTTCAAAACATAAGAATATTACACATGTATATTTCAGGTGACAGGGTCGACTCTAGCAATTTCGCCATCCCGGACAAAAATAAAATATGCCGCCCCTTTTTCTAAAGCAAAAAAATTGTAATTTAAAAAAAAACTTCACATAGATAATTATCTGTTATTATTTCAAACGAGTAAAATGTAAGAGAAGGAATTGCACATTCCAGCAGGCAAATTTCTTCGAAAAAGAGTTAACTAATGTTGAGAAACACAAGCGTTTATTTTAACTTATAGTAACTATGCCCAAAACCAAAACATTTTTCGTGGCTCTCCACCATAAACTTATTACCCCTGTCCCTTTTTGGATCGTTGACAGGCTAACACTAGACATGATATGGGTGAAAGGAATGCCCATTGGGACCCCACTTCAGGATGGGGGTGAGTGAGTGAATATTAACGTCACACTGTTCAGCTACATAAGGGCTTTTGGCGACGGACCAAGTAATTTTGAACCATGGTCAAGAGATGTGGACGACACCTGAGCTGACACACCCTCTCCTAACTACCACGCCACACCAACGGGAGGACACTTCAGCTCTCGATAGATTTAATGTGCATCACTGCTCTACATGGCGGGACTTTAGTAGTACTGGGGTCGAACTCCTGCCAAGGCCAGCCACGATCCGATATCTTGACCACTCGGCTACCGCGGCCACTTTCAGGATAGGGAGAAAGATGCTAGTGAAAGATGTGTAAAAAAATAAAGTTTCATTATTTAAGATATATTCCTGCCTCGAAACCTTCAAGTTTCGACGTATAAGAAAACTGACATTAAACATATAGAGTACAAAATAAGGAAATAAGATATGTTAAATGTAATACCAAATTCACATCCAATAATATTTCAGAAAATATATCACATTTTTTCAGTGGCGTAACGGAAAATAATTGGGCCCCCCCAGCAAGGTCAGATCTTGGGCCCCAAGCCGGATATATATATATATATATATATATATATATACAAATTGCAAAACCATAACATAATGTACCTTTATACATCACGTAAAAATATTTAAATATTAAACTTCTAACTGAATATAAAATCAACCTGTGTCTGAGTAAACAAAGTAAATAACGTTTAACATCAGAGAGTATTTATAGTATTTAAAAAATGGAAAATCTAACAACAGTCGACTGATAACCTGGTAACTTAAATAAAAAGGATGCACTAAGAAAAACACAAACACTGTAAAATAATATTTTCGATTTCAGATCCACATGATAGAAAAAAGGTATCACTTACCAAATTCTTCATTTATAAATACCGGGATGAGCTTGACCTTAAGTTCGATAAAATTCTAGCATAAATTGTCAAAAAGTCAGACACAGCTATTGTTACTAATAAGAAAACATGGACACACAAAAAAAGAATACGCTAGCAGTACCACTCAGGTTGAACTACAAAAGTATCTAGTTCGTTGGGTTGTTCGCGACACACACTACTGGCTAATATACAGCACTACATTCAAGAAGTACATCACAAAAAAAAAAAGCGATTGACGTCTCACATTTTTCTTAGCAAAGTCGGTTATTAATTCATACAATTCAATTTTTCTTGCTTCTTGTTGTTCAATACTTATCAAAGAGCCTCTCTTCTGACATCGTACAACGTAGATAATTTTTTATTAATTTTAATTTAGAAAATGACTTTTCCGCCATTGCAAAAATAACTGGAAGAGTCAAAAACAATAAAACTGCAATACATACATCTGGTAAACTTGGCGCAGCAAACTTATTTTGAATCATCAAAAAATTACCTAAATCTTTATCGAATTCAGCTTAATTTTAAATCTTCACTAAAAACTGCTTTTAGAGACATAATTTGATTTGGAATTTCACTATATAGGTCGAGGCTATATACTTTTTGAAGATAACTGAAAAGCTCCTTCCTTTGGCATCTTTTGAAATTACCTTCTGGTTGGTATGGGCCCAATTTTAAAATTTATTCCCTTAAATCTGCATCTACGGGCGTACCTACATAATACGCAAAATCATTTCTAATCAATTTTGTTTCTTCGTTTTCATTTTCCGACTCCTTTCTTTAAATAGAGTATATATCTTTATTAGTTGAAGGGTCCGAAACTCTGTTTTTTTCTTGTGGATTAATTTTCACTTCCAGGATTTGTTCATCAAGTTCTTTGGCATTACTACTACTAGCACTTGCACAAGATGATGAACTTGCATATATAAAAAAAGTTATCCAATTTTGCATATTTGCTATTAATATTATATTCCTTTTCCTTTCGAATTTTTTCGTTTTTGAGAACCACTCAAAGTTTTTTTAACTCACTTAGGGCCGCGTTTCTTCTTGTCTTATTAACAAAATAACAGTATAAGAACCAGAATAATTAATTCCGTTTACAAAAAACAGTTCTAATATTACAAGAGAGTGAGATCAAAATGTTTTAGCAGCGAAGGAACAATCCCTATATTGAAGTGCATTGAATATAAAAATATAAATGTTCTAAAACAATTTTGTGAAACATTTCTCACTATGCTTTATTTGATTGAATACTCATAAATCTACGGAAATTTCTGTGGGCATATGGGTTTCTAAATCATAAATCTAGACCATATAATCATTTAAAATAGTGTTTCTCAAACTTTCAATACTGGCGACCCAATTTTCAATCATAACCATCCCCCTGTTCAACAATAATGTATTTCCTGCAATAAAAATGCACTTTGAGAAAGAGACGCTAAAGTTACAAAACTATCTTAATTATAAACCATACAAATTAATACGATAAGTGTGTTAAATTTTGTATATGTAGCTTTTAAGTAATATATATTTTAAGAAAATTACTTAAAATATATATTACTTACTTATTATTATGTTATTTTTCTTTCTCTAATTTTTAAATTGGAACAGATCGCAAAATGATATATTTAATTAAAGATTTATTTCTCCTTCAGCATTCGTTTCTGAAAGTACAAATGTCATTAGAAAAATAGTCTAGTCTATGTTGCTCTCTATCATATCCATCACATTTAGGGTACGTTTGCGTTAGTCTGGGCAACCTATCGGACGTCTGCGCAAAACATGTAAAACCTCGTACAACTCCAGTCAGTTTTGGTCGACTCGATACTTCTATAGCTACCGAATCTAGCGTGTGTGTGAATGTACATTTTTTAAATTTACACGTTAATTGTAATTCACGGTAATTAAGTGTTTACGGCAGTAGATTAAAACGAAATCATACATACATTTTTAAGTCGTAAGTAAACATTCGACGATAATAAAGGATCAACAAGTACACAGACGAGCATGTGGTTCCGAAAATTAAATCAAGAAAATATTCTCAAAAATACTTAAATTTTGGAGATCTATTTCAAGATACTCCAGAAGGGTTCTCAACTTCCGAAGAAGAAATCTTCATACATTTCACATCCAGTGAAAACTTAAAAGGCAATTTTGTAATAAATCGCTCTTTGAATTTTGGGTAGAGGTGGATGATGAATTCTCTGTACTGAAAACAAAAGCACTTCGTATACTATTACCATTTTCAACATCCTACCTTTGTTAAACCGGATTTTCTGCGGTGGCTGCTTTGAAGACAAAAATATAGATCTCAGCTAAATATAGAAAAAATAACTCAGAGTGTCAATTTCTGATATTAAACCTTCCTTTGAAAAAACTTTGCTCTACAAGACAAGCCCATGAAAGTCCCTAATAATTATCAAACTTGTTCTTAATTTAGTATTAAGAAATTATTTATAAAATACCTTCTTCAGTACTGATACATTAAACATATACTGGTTGTGGATCACCAGCTCTTCGCACGAGTTCATTTTTTAAAAATAAAACATTATTATTGATATAATAGCTGAACTGTAACGAGAGTAAAACTGCGTGCACAACATTGTATACAAAAATGTAAAATGATTTTTTAGATAAATACTATAATTGTAAATAACTGTTTAAAAGAACTGTAATTTTAAACGTCACAGAATTAGCATTTAGAATTAATGTTAATTTATGAAAAAGAATATAAAATTCCGATGAAGAATAATTGTGTTAATTTTTAATATTTAAAGCGAGACTTCAAAATGTTTTAACCCAGGAGCAGACGCGCACTCGATACTAACGCTAACGGTAGTGCAGGGGGACTCAGTCACCCCAATCATTTGTTTATAATTATTTTTACTGTACACGATACAAATCGGAATTCCAGTGAATAATTTAATTAAGAGAAAGTATACTTACCGGCTTTCAAGGACTATTCAATTTTTCTTTGATGATTTGAGAAAAAATCCAATAAAACTGAACTAACAAGACCTTAATAAAGGACGCAATTCAGAGACACTTTTCATTAACCCTCCAACCGAACAGCACGGATTTTTCCGCTCTACTAGAGAGGCTTCGAAAACGGACCACACTGAATTTTTCGTAAGGCCGGGGACTCACCAAAAATGAACCAAACAGATTTTTTCCCCTTCAAGTAATGTGTTCAAAAACGTTAAAGTCGAGTTTTTCCGAATTCTTTTCCCCCTTTAAAGGTTTACGATCTTGAAAGATAATTAGAGACGGTCGGGGAGACACAATGGGCATTGAGGGGAAGTTTTATGGCTCACGGGGAGACCGGTTCCTGTAGCAATCGTAAAAAACTCTTTGAAGAATTTCTTTAAACCCTAAAGTGTAGGGAAGTAATCACAAGTCAACGAGTTGAGAATTCTCATTTTTTTCTTTACCTTAAAATTCTCAAATGGAATTAAGTTTTTATAATGTATATTTAAGTTTTTAAAAAATATCTGTAGTATTTTAATTCAAATTATATATTAAAACATTGAGGATAATTTACTGTTTCATTTTTCTTATTTTAATCAATACTTTCAGGGATTTTTTTAAAAAATGATTATTTTGTGATGTGTCAAAAAAATAAAAAAAAAGGTTCAAAATTTAAAATTTCGGACACTTCTAAACATGAATAATTTTTAAGCTTCTGTATTACATTATTCGCAAAAAATTTATATGTATTGCTAAAAAACCCCTATTTAAATCTTTTAGTTTTTCATAATTTTAAAACCAGATATTCAGGGCATCTTACATAGAATCCCTTGTTTTGTATTGTTCAGATAACAAATTATATTTGAATTTTGAATGTCTGAACATTAATTTCATTCAAAGAGAACTTTAACTTCAAGTTTATATTTTTTAACTTGAATCTTCAAATAAAGAGTATTTAAAAGCATCTGGACAAATTTACAGTTAACACATTTGCGCATATAAATAAATATAAATCTCCTTTTAAATTCAAGTTAAAAAATATATATTTATGCATAATTTCTCATCATTCATGTTCCATTAGTGGTTGACTGAAGAAAAGGTTATTAAAATTTGGACATTTTTATAATCTTAACCTTGCAAAACTAGGAATTTTGTATTAGCTCCACTGAAATTCGGCATTGGAATTTCGAAAAAGATATTTATGCGTGTCTCACATACTCAGTTGAAAAACATATATTTACCATAAATACTAATAATTCTTTGGATATTTAAAATTATCATTAGATTAATTTTTAATATATATATATATATATATTCGACTTCTAATATTTTTTCAAGTATTCCTTAAATTTCATATAATTTAATTAAGTGAGGGGATATTAAAGTCGCACTCTCTCTCTTCTCTACTCAACTACTTGAGGGCTTTTGGCGACGGACCTGTGGCCGGGGTACCAGGTGGTCAAGGTATCGAATCATGGTTGGCATGTCTCGAGTTCGAGCCCAGTGCCACAAAAGACCCGCTGTGTAGGGCAGCGATGCACGTTAAATCTATCGAGAGCTGAAATTTCCTCTCGTTGGTGTGGTGTGGTAGTTAGGAGAGCGGGGTGCCAGCTCAGGTGTCGCCCTCGTCATTTGACCATGCTTCAAAATTACGAGGTCCATCACTGAAAGCCTTCGTGTAGCTGAACAGTGCGACGTTAATATTCACTCACTTGGCGACGAACCTCGTAATTTTAAACCATGGTCAAGTGACGAGGATGACGCTTGAGCATCGCTCCCTTACATGGCGGATCTTCAGTGGTGCTGGGGTCGAACTCATGACACGTCAGCTACGAGTCCGTTACTTTGACCATTAGGCTACCGCGGCCTCACAACGTGGTTGAAAACTGCATGTTATGAGTAAAAATATACTGAAACATTTGATGGACTTATAATAGATTTTTGCATAGAAGATAGATGTGTGATATGCTAAAATGACAATATGTAAAAGTCATGAGAATATCGATGACAATTTTTGAAAATTCAATTTAAGTTTCAGTTTGAAACTTATTCGGGTTTTTTCGCATTTAATATTAAATAGTCGCGATAACAAATTAATAGTTTAACGCATTCATAGATTATAAAAAATAAAGGTATAATTGACATTGTTGGGAATAATATGTTTTTATAGTTTTGAATTCAGACTTCTTTGCAGGAGTGTAGACTATTAAAAGGCTGATGTAGAAGTTAGAAAACTAATATTTAAAATATATGGAAAACAATATCTGCAATTCCATGATCTTGACGAGCAGAAGACGGCATTTTTACTTAGTAGGGCAGAGTAAGCATAAGGTAGGAGCTTGTGGAGTAAACAACCAGGCCTCTGCAGTTTTGGCAGGTAATGAACTCCCATTTGTTGCTTTCTCAGTAAGGAATATAAAAATAACAAATACAAAAATAAGTCATGTAAAATTTTATATATTTTAATAACAATGAATTGTGAACTTAATTTCCAATTCATTGTCACGAGTTGGTAGTAACTACGGTATTCTATCGACGTACTTCTTATATATATATATATATATATATATATATATATATATATATATATATATATATATAAAAAGAAGTACGGTTGATAGAGTACCAATAATTTTAACGCAAGTTTATATTTCGTTCTCGTAAACTTTACTCCTTTTAAAACATGTATTGACAAAATACTCTCCTTTTGTATATTTATAAAATTTTAAAAATATAATGGTTATCTTACCCAACATTTTAAATCAGGGGCGGCAACTGTGTAGCTAATCTGTCAGTATCATTCAGCGTGCCACATAGTAGGAAATTTTTGAAATCCTTCGATTCTTACGGTAATATTTGCAGATTTAAAGAATAGAGGTAAATAATTTAGATTTACAGTTTTATTTTATATTAATTATGGATCAATAAAATACATTTTTTTAACATAAAATAAACAATATAAAATGTTACTATTTCTTCAACAAAGATAAAAAAATTAAAAATGTATGTTTCCAACATATTTATTTAAATAAGAAATAGACAAAGTGAAATATAAATTATTCCCTTCATTACAGTTAAATAAAAATTGTAATGCGAATTAACTCTTTCACCACTCTTCTTTCATATCGCAAAACCATGGGTATAATGCGTGACACGATTCTGAGCATTCAGTTGTTAAACAATTTCTTTGCGGAGTCGAAATATTTTTCATATTAGGAAAGATTTTTACTTTGATATGCCGAATCATAAGTGGAAAGCAGAGTACATGCAATTTTCTTTTTCAACAATTAAATCCTAGCAATAAACACTCAATTATTTACAAAATAGCTGTAAATTTATCCTTACAATTATCTTTCAGATTATTTTGTAGTTCCATAAATGTCCATAACTCAGAAGATGTTTGTCAAATAAGGTCTATTATCAACTTCCATCCACTCAAGAATTGACAAATTTGTAGAGTAGTGCTGAGTGCCACTAAGAATTGTACCACGTGCCACAGGTCCATAGATTGTCGACACGTTTTAAATGTTCTTATTAACTAACCATCTCCTATTCAAACACAATTTATATAATAAAAAAGGGTTTTTCATTCATTTTGTAGGAATTGTATTAGATTCAACCATAAGTAATTTTGTGTATCAAAAAAATTACATTGTTTCGGGGATCCCCTTAGAGCAAAATGAAAGGAATTTGACATAATTATAGTAAGTTTCTCTAAAAGGGGAAACGTTCACATTCAAAATACACTGCGTAAAGTGGTTTTGGATGTACGAAGTTATATTCACTATTATTCCTAAAATAAATTTTGATATTTTGGTTTTTCGTTAAGTTTTTTGAAGTTATTTCTTCAAATATACTTCATTACATTTCTTTCAAACTTGCTATTTTTCTTTGCGGCCACGGTAGCCTGATGGTCATGGTTATGAACTCGTGTCCAGTGTTCGAGCCCTGGTACCACAAAAAGTTTAGCGTTGAAGAGAAGCTGATGCACGTTAAACACGTCGAGGTCAAAAGTCCTCACGTTGGTGTGATGTGGAAGTTTGGAAGGGGAGTTTTTAGCTCAAGTATCGTCCTCGTCACTTAACCGCGGTTCAAAATTATACGTAGTGCCGTGTTTCGAAAAATATCACACTGTGACATTTCTGTAAACGACATGTATGTGTCTTTCTCATACTTCTTTGATATTTTTTGCTATTTATACCTGTTAAAATTATTTTTTATAAAAGTTTTTTTGTAATTAATTGTAAATTGAATAAAACCTTTTCTTACAATTATATGTATTTGAGGATGAAATCTGATTTACTTTTTATTCAGGAAATTTTTAGTAAATTTCATTTTCTTAGCCAACTTATTTCTTTTAAAACATGCATATTTGTGTATTACATAATTAAATTTCTAACTATCTAAAATTATGTCTGGTTTTTTTCTTCATTAAAATCTTTCAGGATTTTACAAATTATCTTGCCATTATTCATTATGTACTTAATAAGGAAAATATATCTAAATATAAATAATTTCTGACCTAATAAACATATAATTGGTTTTAGCTACAGTTTGGAAAATGCATTGAAATTTGTATCGGGACAGGATTTTAACATATTATGAATGTGTTTTTGACTGCCACTATGTTATATATTTATCTTTAATTCTTTTTACAGTATGAGTAGAAGTCGTAAACAGTTTTATCACAGTAAAATTAATTTTTGTTTTATATTCAAATTATACTATTATATTGATTCTGAAAATAATAGGTTAGTTTGACAAGCCATTACTTCACAATTTTAAAGCATTGAACAGTTTTGAAATTTTTAAAACTTTTCTAAAATGTTAAATTATTAAAAATATTTAATTATTGTAAGTGATTAATATTTTTAGATTATTGGAAACAAAAAGTATAAAATTTAAAATATATCTCTTTGTTGAATTTTAATAATTATTTTTATGGCTAAACCTGAAAAAAAAAAACCCAATTTTTTTAAATATTAACAATAAGATATTTTTAAAAATAACTAGAGTTCTCAGACCTAAATCCATATGAACTTTTATAGAACATATGTAAGGGAACATTTACAAGATATTTCAAGACTATCTTGAACAGGGAAAAACGCCTTAGGGATTAGAAAAACACTCTCATCTTCAAAATTAAAAATCTGAGAAAAACATATTTAAAATTTGTAAAGGCATAAAAAATTCCAATGCTTGTAAAGCTTTAATTTTTTAATCTGTTACTATCCAACTTATGCTCTACATGAAAATTCTACTTGAAATAAATATGACTGAAATATCTTTTTTTAATTCAAAATATTCTAAGACATAACATTGATAACAACTGTTAATTTGATAAATTATTCACTTTTATCAGAACCTTTATATATTCACAAGAGTTTTAAATGCAAAATATTTATATAGAAATTAGTAGTTATACAAACGTAATCCAGAAATCACCAAGTTTGTAAACAATATCTATTTTTTTCAGTTCCCCATCGTGGCAGTTAAGCAAGTTTAAGTTTTTGTTGCATGACTTTAAAATACTGCAGTGTAGTACTACAATAGATTTATTATAATGTAGTTTGTGGTACATCAGGGAAATATTTAGTTCATTCTGCAACATTTGTATTCTGTAGTCTAATTGTAATATTACCTGAAAAAGCTGCATTTTAGATTTACCATTTTCAGTCATATTCCATCCCTTTCAAGTATTATTTCACAGTACCCTGCGTACATTTTGGTCATGGCATTTTTCAAAAGGAAAAAAAAAAAATTAATGAAGACAAAGTATAGAGCTTTTAAATTATATAAACTATGTGTCAAAAATATATTGGTCTTTAAATGAATCTTAATTAAGTAAATGTGAGAAAACTCAAAAAACTTAAAAATATGAGCAAACAGAAATGATTTTAGAAATTAAAATTGTAGTTAATAGCCATTTCACACGAAATATTGGATTGTGTTAAAATATTTTTAATTAATTCAATCTAGAAATGCAAAAATGCTTTAAAATGAAACCGAATTTAAAATCAAAACTCAGAAAATTAAAATTTCTCAAAACCTAATTGGTTTTTAGATCAGAAATTGAGCAAGTTTTCCAAATATATGAAATATATATTTGCAATAAATTGGGTGAAGTTTCTGTTGGCCGTGAAGTGGAGAAAATGTCCATTTCACAATCCTAGCCCTAGACCACAGCTGTGAATGAGAAACCTCCCGTTTCGAAGAACACAGAGACCGAAAAGCAATAAAATCATCCCCTGCAAAACCATTTCAGGATCTCATGCAGTTTTAACACGTGAAGTCATTAAACTGCCGTGCGTTTTTGAAGCAGTTCGCGAAATTTATCGAAACATTTTCGGCTTAGCAAGCTTTGAAAAAGTAGACCGCTTTCGAAGTGAAATTCAATTAGCGGGTCATCCACTCAAAGGGTTAATATTACAGAAATGCTATTTGCTGGCAAAGCTGTCATATTTTGTTCCAATTTATTGTAATTTTAATGAGCTTTCATGATCGAGTGAGTGAATATTAACGTCGCACTGTTCAGCTACACGAGGGCTTTTGGAGACGGACCTCGTAATTTTTAACCACGGTTAAGTGACGAGGACGATACTTGAGCTGGCCTCTTTTAACTACCACATCACTCCTTCAAGAGGACGTTTGAACTCTTGACAGATTTAACGTGCATCTCCCCCACATGGCGGGTCTTTAGTGGTTCTGGGCCCGAACTCGTGACACCTTTGGTAATCAACAAATCGAGAGTTGAACTTTTTTTTCTTGTGTCTTTTTGACAAGGTTAACTGAACCTTGTGGTACACTTATGGCTTCATATTTTAGGTTGATGGAGTTCTTTAGGAAGCATTTGAAAATTTTCCTTTCGTTTCATGTTCATGGCGTTTCTCAATCATGAATAATATGTATTTTTTGTATGATGAATAATAATATGAACATGAATAATATGTTTTTCTTTTGCTTGATCAGTTTCAACTTTCTTCAATAGAGATCACAGATGTCCCGCGCCTCCGCTCCCGGTTTAAAAGTGTATTCAGAAAAAATACGGATGATCTAAAAAACCATACCAGTAAGTTTGAAGGTCAATCAAATGATTAACAAATGTATTATGCAGCCTGGCTGAAAAGTGAATCATGTCTTCCTTTTCTTTTTCTACAACTAATGCACAGTATTTCAATAATAATTACAGTGATGAATTGTTTATCTTCTTAGAATTTTTCTCATGGTCTACGTCTCATTTTTCTTTTAACGAGTAATATTTTATGTTAAAACGTAATAAAAAATCTCTCATTGAGGAAATATAGCAAATTAAACTAAATGTTTTTTTCTTTAATTTGGTTTTGGGATCAAAGATAGCTATTTGATGATGAAAAAACGCCAGATGGTAAACATAAATTATATCAGTGTTGTTGTGTATTTTTTTTATTATGGAAGTATTTTGTTTTACTTCTCTTTCCAGTTATTTTTTTTTTTAAAAATCTTGAAATTTTCGATATGCTCGCGCCCCAGGGGCGCGCTCCACATTTTGAGAAACACTGATTTAAAATGCTCTCAATGCGTTTTCAAGTATCGCAATACTATTTTTCATGACCCTGGGTGTGTGCAATAATATGCTTATGTTGATAAGGAACTTCATTTCTCAGCGTTTCTCGGCCGTTCGTTTTGGAAATGCTATTTCCAGTTTTAAACAAAGTGAAACTGGCCTGCCCCAAGGCACTGTGATTAGTCCTATCTTATTCAACATCTTTATTAATGATCTCCCTGATCTCTTGGCATCTGATGGATTAACCAATACGGCTCTATTTGCGGATGACCTTGCCATCTGGTGCAGCACACCAAAGAGGGATCAGTCCAAACTAAATACCATCCTAAATCTGACCTTGAAGGATTACACCTTTGGTGTATTGAAAATAATATGACTGTAAACCTAAAGAAGACTACTTGTCAGTTCTTCACTTTAAACAGACAACCATTCAGTTCCCAATTGGTTTATAACGGTATGCCTGTTCAACAGAGTGATGTTTCAATTTATTTGGGTTGCGCTCTTGATAACAAATTGAAATGGACTAAACATGCTGAGCTTGTTGTTTCTAAGGCAAGAAAGCGACTTCATTCTTAAAAGATTGACCGGATTTAAATGGAGATGCAATAGGGATACCTTTATATACAACTTACAAGACATATATTCAACCAGTTCTAAATTATTGCAATGAGGTGCTGATCTCTGCCTCAGAGGACGTTAGAAAACTTCTTGACACTTTCCATAACCAAGCCCTTCGCATGATCACTGGCGGAGTTAAAACTACTCCAGTACTTGCCATGCAGTTACTTTTGCGACCTTCAGCCATTCACTCAATATAATTGAGAAGAATGCTGCTATTCTCTTCAATAGACTTATTAGACTCCCAAATAATTCTTCTGGCGGGACTATGATTCCGATGGAGGGACGTAATCTTAAGACTCAAAAGGGCTTTATTCAATGTGTTCGTGGGAGAACATTCAATATAAAGTCATTAATGATGTGCCCTTTGAATTACTGTCTTTTGCTAACCCACTCGACTACGCAATACTCGACATCAGATTGGACCTTGTTCTGAATGTGAGAAAACGTGATCTAAGTCCAACTGCTCTTCACGCTATAGCTTTGGAAACTATCAATACCCGCTTCCCACCGGAGGAGTGGCTTCACATTTTACACAGATGGCTCACTCTTGGACTTTGCCCAAGGCGCTGGCATTGGTGTTTTTAGTTACCTCTTCTCCTTCTATTTACACGCCGGCCCTTCGACAACTCACTTTGATGGTGAGGTTGAAGCTATACATATAGCCCTTCAGCAACTTGCTGTTCGTCTTCCCCCATTGAAAGAGCTGTAATTCTTTCAGATTCTACTTCTGCCCTTCAGGCTTTGTCCAACTATAATGAGAATAATTGTTTACGTGTGCAGAACTGTAGAGAACTCCTGGGAAAGATCGTCTTTCAATGGGTACCATCCCACTGTGGTCTTTGGGGAAATGAGAGGGGGCAGACTTTGGGGCAAAAAGGGAACGGGTATCCTTCAGAACTTTCGCAGAGACCTGACATTTCATTCTGCCAAACTGAAATTAAAAGGATTTTTAGGGAATCATTTCGCCTTACAGCTTCTCGTGTTGCTCGTGATAATCCTTGAGTACACTATGTAAGAAATCCCACGGTATTCCAAGTTCTCCTCGTGCTGCTGCTGTGGCTAAATTTAGACTTTTAACCGGACATGACTGCTTTTGTGCTCATCTGTTTCGTTTTAATTTAGTGACTTCACCTATCTGCGTTTTGTGTGACACTGACAAGACATGACTGCCGCTCATTTGGACGAGTGCTCTGCACTGAATGATCTTAACTGCATTGTAAAAAAGGTATTGAGAGCCCGTTGCCTAATGACCTGATGGTCAATGGCCTGGCATTTCTAAAATAAAATGAAAAAGCATAACAGATGTACATTATTTACGAGTTCGCTAAATGAAAATGAAATACATGTGGGGGTGGAGCTAAAGACGCCAATAAGTTACTTTGCAACATGTCTTTTTTCTCCCTACCGCTAACATAAAGTATACTAAAAAAAGTATCTCTTTCGTCGTGGGGATTACAGCAAATTAAAATGTTTTTTTTATTTGGTTATTGGATCTAAGATATCTAATAAGCAATCAAAGTTTTGATTTTGAATGATGTTAGATCGCCAATTTGAAAATCGCTTAAAATTGGATTAAAAAAAATGTAAAGCTAATTTTGTGAAATTCTACGTTAATGGCGTCAGTCTAGCTTTAGGCCCCTAGAAGCCTTGCCCCCCCGCAGTGCGGGGGTGTACGTTACGCCACTGCATTTTTTGTAACATAAAAAAATATTTTCCAAATTTGATCCAAATGACGACCCGGGCAGGGATCCAGTTTTTCCGGCCTTAGAGTCACCCCTGCTGGAAATATTGAGGATGTTCCAGCCTGAAGAATCTTTACTAGAAATTTTAAATCAAATTTAAAGATACATTTAAACAACAGTCTGTCATCTGCTTGGTACTCAAAGCTACGGTCAACGACAGGCGTACATCTAGATATCCAACCTGTCTCAGGCTCTGGCAACTTTTCTTCCTTACCTTCTGAAAAGACAAGGCAATAACAAACAACAGTCTTTTACAAATTTTGTTTCGAACATAAATTACAAAAAGGATAGCGAAAATTTATACAATTTCATGTCCTCCTAGTACAGTCTATTGTCCAAAATAGCAGACAGACAATTTACGGAGGATCCAGATATTGCTGAGTTCTGTGTCACGTTTTATTCCCAACAGCAAGGAAAATAAACAAA
Organism: Trichonephila clavipes; assembly: GCA_019973935.1. Taxonomy (NCBI): domain Eukaryota; kingdom Metazoa; phylum Arthropoda; class Arachnida; order Araneae; family Nephilidae; genus Trichonephila; species Trichonephila clavipes. The sequence continues at coordinate 2,742 of BMAU01017531.1, read as the reverse complement.
CAAAAAAAATCTCTTGTAAAGGGAAAGACCTCTCTATTAAAGCGCAATTTTAATGTCTTCACGTAGAAAAGTATATCAACACTTCTAAATAAAACACTAGAAGGAAAAAACGAAATCTTCAAGAGAAAGTTTCAGTTGTATTAACAACTTTCCAGTGTTTAACCTCATACTGGAATAAATGACGGCTTATTTTGTTTCTTTTTTGGTGCCGTAAAATTAATTTAAAATTAACTTTAAGTACGTGAAAGTATCAGAGCTGATGAAAATGAACTTTCAATGATAAGATTGAATAATAAATATCTCTGGAGGTCATGTTGAGTAGATAGCCACGACACAGAAGCGGGATCTGATTCGTACTGCCATTTATGTTAGAGATTACTAACTAAATTAGCAATAGTTATTTTAATTTTAAAAAAAGGAATTCATTGAGAAGAAAGATTTTAATTTTAATAGGATTTATAAATCACACACACATCACACCCCATTAAACCGAAGTCAAACATAATTCTTAGTGAGAGGGTTATTTAGAGGAGATATGAAGTTCTTCATTGAAATTTATTTAAAGTGCGGCATCATTAAACACTCTTTCTCTGTCCATTTATGGATTCGAATAATTGATATTACAAGAGAACCGGATAATGCCATGAATATTAAGACTATATTTAACAATTTAAATTTTTTTTTAATTTTTTGAAATGCAAAATAATTGTGTTTATTGGTGTAAGAATCATTAAAAATAGGAAGTTGAATTTTTAAAATCCTCAACAAATATTTAAGATATTTAACACTTTCAGGGTAAATATTTAAAAAAAAAAAAAAAACCATTTAACTCGAACTTTAAAAAACTGAATTTACTCAATTCGAGAATGCTTAGACAAATCTAATGACAAAACGCAAAAAAGTGGCCTTTGTAATGAAAAGAATGAATTAAAATAAAACTAATTAATTTTCTATCATTCATTGTTTTCAGCTCTAATCAGCCATGCATGTTTCTAAACTCGCAATAGGAATTACGAAAATTATTTAAAATGTCAGTGCCGATTTAAGCTCATTTCAGATCCTGACGCAGAAAATCTTCGGGCCCCCTTCGCACTGGCGGATCAAAAATTTATTACGTTTGTCTAGCGTATCCGTTCCCCTGACGCCCCCAATGGATAAAACCGGCACTGTAAAATGTCATTTTTTTAAATAGTGCATGGATGTTTTAGTGTCTTTTCATCAAAACTGAAAGTGCCACTGCATAATACAAAAATATTTCAAAAACAAGGTATGTTTTAAAAAATATACTTCATTAAAATAGCCAGTACTTTTTCATTTCGTCCAAATCTCACCAAGCAGGCTTTATCGGCGATAACACTCATTATAAACATAAAAATATGTTATAAATAATAATTCTCATAGGTTTTTATATAAATTTTATGTTAGATGAAAAAGACATTGGTATACTAACGTATTATCGCAACAATACCAACGTTCAAAACAGATCGCCAAATTGGCAGCCCTAATTTCACGTGTGTCGTTTGCGCTGAATTGACGATTATGTGCTTCGTTCCATATAATGTCGCCAATAGGCTGTGTGGTAATAAGTAAGTACCAAGACATTACCCATAAGAAAAGACCAAGCCTTGTTTGCAAATGTGGTGGAAAAAGGTTACAAACGGGAATATTCGTTTGGCGTCGGTTGTGTCATTTTTGGTGACTTTATCGTCTGAGCCGGCGAAACGGAAAAGTACCAGATAGCCTCAAATGCAGTTTTAAGAACAAAGATAATTTAAAGAAGATTGCCTAGTTCAAATAAAATTTTATATTATATTATGGAGACTATAAATAACTTAAGACAGCCTTCATCAAAAGAAAAAAGGTTCCACACATTTCAGATGATACATGTTCTTATAAAAATTCAAATAACAAACAATGAAGAATGATGACAAGTTGAGATAAATATTCAAAAACTAGCTGCATGGCCCAGCGTTGCATGGTTTTTCTCTTTTACTCATGACGCCAGCATTTCTGTGTGTGTGTTTGTACGCGCATACAATGTAAAAGTAATTTCTATAATTGTGTCCTTAAATTTTCTTTTTCGAAATTCACTCCACTTATTTTCGATTCAAAACAGGTTTCTTTTCCCTCTCTATGTCTTAAAAAACAATATTGCGTTAGTTAAATTATTAATGTAAAGCAATAAAAAGAAAATGATTATGATGATAAGAGCAAAACAAAAAAACTTTCATCATTCTTTAATAAAATTAGTTTCTAATAATCTAAAAATAATAAAATAGATTTCAGATTTTCATTAATCAATCAATCGTTACATATAATTAGCTTAAAAATGTCTCTAAAATGTATTTTTATCCAAAATAATAGAGGATATACTTTTTAATTAACAAATAATTATTTTAGTAATGAAATAATAGAAATAATCCTTTTATAATATATATATATATATAAATATATATATATATATATATATATATATATATATATATGTATGGTAAAATGACTACAACTTAAGGATGATAAATGCTTTATTTAACAAAATGAAGGATGAAATATTTAAAAATATATTAAACACCAAAGGAGAACGCGTCTTTCTCCTTACGTCTACATAGAACTCAGTGTCTCCAACGTCCGTCTGCGTCATTTCCCGTGTGTCCTTTAGTCGGACATTCCTGGCGGGGTGTGGCGTCAGTGTGGACTACTCTACTCCAAGTAACAGAGAAGGAGTTTGACAGTGCACATATC